>PNEQ01120337.1:0-127801 GCA_003012365.1 Medauroidea extradentata | reverse complement strand
GATAGCCCGTCGGGTTCGAGAAATATCAAAGATTTGCAAAAAATACATTTCACCCCGTTTCACCACCTTAATAGCCGAATTTCAAAATTTCCTTTCTTAGTGCGCGCCTACGCCACAAGGGGAAACTTCCCTTAAAATTTCACGTTTCTAGGTCCAGTGGTTTGGGCTGGGCGTTGATGATGAATGAATGAATGAATGAATGAATGAATGAGTCAGTCAGTGAGTGGGGCTGTTGCTTCTCTCTATAAAGTTCGTTTTTTTGCTTAATAGTTTTCCTTTTTAAAATAAAATTAAACAGCATTTCCGTTTTTCGTAAGCATCGTTCAACCGAGTCCGTTGCAGCGTTCGGTGTTTGCGAACGCCGACATGGGTCTCAAAGCAGAAAAAAAAAATATTTTACACGTGCAGAAAACATGTTTTCACCTACTTTCCATTCAAAAGTCTCAGCAGTACAACAAAAAGCTGGAACCTAAGCAGAGAAACTACGCACGTCTCATTTCATGGTAGGAACCGTAGACTTACAAATGGCTTGGTAAACACACCAGTTTTCGGAGGCTCGCACGATGTATCAAAGACAAAAGAAATAGCACACATTAATGATAGACAGGGTCCGGTAGTTTTCGCGAAAAGATTTTTGCAGCACTTTGTTTCCGTGTCTTACGTGCGCACCTGCATCTCTACTTTGTGGTCAGTATTGGATGCCGTAACATAGAACGTCTGGAGGTTAAACCCGCAAATCACAGACGTGTTGTGTCACAGTTATCCATGTACTGATTGGCGCAGTCAAATGAATAGTAACTAGAGCCGCGATTTTATGGCGAAAAGATTAATGCAACATTTGGTTTCGATGCGTCATGTGCACACCTGCAGCTCTGCTATATCGTCTGTGATTGGATGATTTTACCCTCACTGGCCTTGGCAAATTATAGACGTACAGACTAACAATAATCTTATTCTGATTGGTGCAGTCAAATGAGAAACGTGTCTGAACAAAGACACGCTGCCAATAACCTTGAAACAGAACTGCCGATGTGGACGTGAGTCACTGAAACAAAGTGGGGCAAAAATCTTTTCGCGACAAAATCGTGGCCCTAATAATAACTCTGCACAAAAACACTCTGCCAATTATCATGAAGTTGAGCTGCAGGTGTACACGTAAGATACTGAAACAAAGTGGGGCAAAAATTTTTTCGTGAAAATTACCGGGCCCTATTGATAGATAGGGAGAGGAATATTTCGCGAGTTCAATAAACTACATGTTAGAATCCACTATCCTGTGTCTACTCAAGCCTCGACCACAGAATATTTAGGAATACAAAAGTGAAATAGCCGGTAGGACAGCGAATTCAGTCACACACGCCAGAAAAATGGCGTCACTGGCAGCAACACGGCGGTAACACCTACCGCCAATCAGCGTAAAGGTGCGCGCCCACTACGGCGTCATGGCAAGGAAGGACGGCCGTCACAGAAAAATAACAAAAATGTTTAATGTGTAGAGTAATAGAAGTGCGCGCACCACGGCGGGACGGCCGGGAACGGACGATCGGCAGCTTCGGCCGTCCGACAGAAAGTTCGAGCGAGAGAATTAAAAGACAGCCATTGCGGTGCGTGCCGTGCCGCTCGTACGGCCGGGTGGATCGGAATATTTCCAGACTTCCCGTCCGTACCGTCCGTATGTCCGTCCTTGCCGTGGCTGCCCTGCTAGTCGGCAGCCAGGCCAATAGGAAACCTGCCGTAACATGCAGGAGCCAAACATACAAGGGGTTGGTATCAACAACCTCGGGCAGCCTATAAGCGGCGAAGTTCGCCCGTATCAATGAACCGCCACGTCATTTCACGTCTGTAATAATATCTAGTTTGTGCCTCGACCACTAGTCCATTACCCACTCCTAGAGCCGCGATTTTATGGCGAAAAGATTAATGCAACGTTTGGTTTCGATGCGTCATGTGCACACCTGCAGCTCTGCTATATCGTCTGTGATTGGATGATTTTACCCTCACTGGTATTGGCAAATTATAGACGTACAGACTCACAATAATCTTATTCTGATTGGTGCAGTCAAATGAGAAACGTGTCTGAACAAAGACACGCTGCCAATAACCTTGAAACAGAACTGCCGATGTGCACGTGAGTCACTGAAACAAAGTGGGGCAAAAATCTTTTCGCGACAAAATCGTGGCCCTACCCACTCCTTACTGTGGCAACAGACAATCAACAAATATACGGGGCTTGAGTATGTATAGGACAGTGGATTCTGGCATGTAGTTCATTAAACTCGCGAAATACTCCTTTCCCTAGTGATAGAGAAATGTAAATTTTGTGTTATGGTCTCACAGAAGGCTGAAGTTACTACTTGCTCTACTAACATCTGCTGTTGTCTGGCAGTTTGTGTGATGTGCCTGAAGGAATTTTACAACCAATAAAAAATATTTGCTATGAAACAATGTCAACTTTGGTGGGTCGTCGAATTTTTCAAAATTTTTGTGTACTTCTACACAAATTTTCTTGGAAATTGGCTGCCAAAAAAATTAGTAAAACTACAATTGCTATAAAATTTCCAAGTGTTTGGATTAAATACACCAAAAATTGTCACTCAATATAAAACATTTTACTGCAAATATATAAAACTTGTATGTAAATACACAGAAACGTTACAGTATTAATGTATCATCATCTTGTGAATTTTACAGCAATTGTTTGCAGTGGTACGAATTGTTTTTTGTAACTTAGTATCACAGTGGTTTTATTTTAATACGAACACATATTTTACGTCTTCAATACATTTTTTACACAAGTATGTAAACATTAAATTTAAAAAAAACTATCTCCAGAACTTCATTTCGCTGCTAAGTATAGTTCGTCATTTTATATTTAGGACCAGAAATGATTATTGTGTTTCGTACGGTTTCGACTGGTTGATTCCGCCAAATTTACAGTAATTTGCAGAAACGGTCCTATGAACTCTCTCTCTCTCTCTCCCTCTCTCTCTCTCTCTCTCTCTCTATATATATATATATATATATATATATATATATATATATATATATATATATATATATATATAAGGAACTGCGAAGTTACAAAAAAATTTCTCCTAGAAAAGCGCCACTTTGCAGTGATGTATCAATGACGCCACACTCTTCAAATGCTTTATGGGCAACTTGATCTGCGGGATAGTAAGAGGAAAATTGGAAAGTATATCAGCTGTTTACGGTAAGTGAGCATTTTCAAGACCGCAACAATCTATACATATGAGTGTGTCTATCTGCCTGTAACCAGTACATATATTCAAAGCTGTAACGTGTACACATATGCGCTCGTATAGGCTACCATTCATACTATTGAGCTGAAACGTTCGTGAATTGTATGTGTTAAAAAAGAACAGAATGGGTACCCAAATAATTTAATGTAAAAAAATAGCTTTGGTAACTTGTTGAGCATTTGTCAGCATTTTTTAAAAAGAAAAATAAGGGGACAGGTGAAGGGCAAAACGGGACAGAATAAGGTACGAAAAAATTTTACAGGGACTACGCATGACCGGACAGCTAATTATATACATACACACATATTATATACATGTGTGTGTGTGTGTGTGTGTGCGTCTGTAACGCATCCTGAAAAGGAAGTGGGGGGGGGGACCCAACAAATTTTGTGTAATTACTTTCTAAAACGGTCATTAATGACCCTTAACATAATTTTGTATCGTTTAGAATTTAAAAAAAAAAGTTATTTTAATTTTTTTCGAAAGTTAAAAAAATTCTTATTACCGAAATTTTTTACTTTTCATATTATTGTCAGTATTTATATTACTACTTATATGAAAGTTAAAGTGCCAAAACGTTTTTATCAAAACTTTTATTATTTTCTTAATCATTCTTATTTTTTGGAAAATTTTTGTTATTGAAGATATATTGAAACTAGAAAGACAATTTTTATTAATTACTCAAGACGATTTGCTTTTAGAGTAAACTTCTGCACGGCTCAAAGAGGCGTTAATTTGAAAACTACGCGAAACAAGTCGCAGGCAACAGCAAGTAATAACAATAACGCAAGGTATATTTTATTCTAGCTTCAGAAGTTAACTTTTGAGAAGGTGAAATACACACACTGTGTTTATTGTTTATAGTGGTGTGTTGCAAAATAATACATCATTCGTCTGCAAAAAAAAATTGCATTATTATTATTTTTTCTATACAAAATTGATGTGAATTCGAGTGGAAAACCGGAAAAACTATTAGGGTTATTGCTACCAAAATAAAAAAAAAGTACAAATTGTGATATATGTGTAACAAAACAATGTAGGGATTGATTGGTGAGAACATTAGCTTCCTTTAAAAAAATCGTAATCACTGCAAACCTACTGGAAGTGCGACTAAGGGGCCTCCCTAGATAGGCGCTGTGTGTGTGTGTGTTGGTGTGTGTGTGTAAGACAGGAGCGGTAAGGTTGCCGTTGACCGACGTACGTAATACATTATCGCCTTTCCGTGCAACCCACTCAGCTGGCGTGCAGTGCTTTACTATTATCATTATTCCTATGGGACTTTACGCAGTGACCATATTATTTTTATCTGTGGCCAGCGCAGTTCAAAGTCAAACGCTTGTATCTGTAGTTTTTTTTTTCGAATCCTGTTGTTATTCTTACAGATACGACAGTCTGGAAAACATATTTTTGGCCATATTGAGGGACCCGAAAATAATGTTTTAAATAAACATGCCGAATTTTTGAATCTATAGCGATATAGTTTAAAGTGCGTGTGCTTTTCGTAGATATACAAATATAATGTGCGTTAAGTAGTTTAGTAAAAAAAAATAAGAAGAATAGTCGCAACTCGCTGCAACGCATTTCAAGCGAAGGTACGGAGGCCCCTATTAGATAATAATTATAGGTTAACTTTCAAGCATTCTCTTGCAATGATTCTGCTTCTGCACGACAAATTAACGAAAGATTCCATTATTATTTATGTCAAGCAGTTTATCACGATCATATCCTATGCTTCGTCGCAAAGAAATTTTGATAGTAAAATTTGAATAAATGTTATGGCTCAAAAACTGAGAATACAGTAGAATTGTCTGACACTGCCGCCAAGCAACAAGTCGCGAGGAACTGGCGTCTTTGTAGAAAGGTAAATATGGAAGTAGGTCGTTGAACGTCATTCGGGAACGGATATACGATTACGCTAATGATATCATTACTGTCGCACAGAAGATCGTTTGACTATGAAACCGTTCCAGGGCTATCGCGTTATCCACCATTAAGGAGAGATAGGAAGAGTCTGATTGGAATATAATCACTACCTCCTCGAATGCATGGGTAAGAGTGAGAAGACGACTAACCGCACTCACTCCCCCATGCATCAGAATAGTCCAATGAACCTTTGATTGGTGCAGTCGGGTAAGACCACTAGGATGGTGGATTGTACCAATAAAGGGGAGGAGGGCAAGTTTTTTCGAGAGAATACCTAGTTCCGTGTGACACCAACCAAACACCAAGAGTCACAAGTTAACTAGCGGAACACAAGATCAAGTGCGGCGCACTAGCCTGTTCGCAAGAAAGACAGTTCTAGTGCGGGAGAAGGGAGGGTCCGCGAGGCCTTCGGGCCTAGAAAAACTTGTCGCACATCTCGAATGGCGCCATCCCAGTAATAGAAATGTATTTTAAACTGGGAATTGGGAATTACGCATACGCGGGCTTTGCTCTAGTGTCGCCTTCGCTTCTCACAAACAGCGCGATACTCCAGTTCAACTCCACATGTGTCTGCCCATCTGATATGTATGAAGGTGACCTTAGGAAGATATTCCCAGAGACTGAGAGGCATGACCACCAACCTTGTCCAACGGGAGAAGTTCCAACTGATCCAAACCTCGGTGCCCTTGCTTGTCTCTCTTGTGTTGAGTCTCACTGCCCGAGAGATAAGACCGACTCTCGCGTACAGGTGGATCCACAAAAAGAGTTTGATGTTTTTTCCGGGCAGGAAGGGGTTGAGATAATCAGCAACTCAGGTGGTCAGCTACCCCTGTTTGTTTTTAGGTTATAATATATGGACTGCTACTAACGTCAGATCGCGTCGGGAAATCTGGTTTTCCTGGCGTGTACAGCAACATAGCCTATCTCCGTAAAATTCGGCCGCGAGAGTGCTGCATTCTATCAGCCGAAGACCGTTTTTTAAATCAATAATTTTAAGTATGATTTGTGTTTCCAAGTCTTGCGCCATCTGCTTGCATATTTCGCAAGAATAATACAGTGCACCTTTTAACTTTATTTTAAAACCCAGGAAGCATGAAATGCACTTCACTGCAACCTTCACAGAGGAGAAAAGCGGTTGATATACTGGCAGTGAGCGTGAAATGACTCTCGCGATCCTTTCCCAAGTCACATCACATCAGTGACCTGTCTAGATCTAGATCCAAGGACGACCACGCCATTGCTGTCGCACGTTGCCTCTACCTCCTTTCTGACCTTCCTGTCACCTGGAAGGGCCCATGCTGTTTGCGACGAGTGAGAGCAAAACGTTTCTGATTTAACTGACAAGTCTACTTTCACTTATGTTAGAATTACGAAACAAATTTTCTGAACTGCTTGCTTGCTCAAAGACCAGAGAGATCCGATTCTGAATTATTTGTTCATGGAGCGTACATAGATTGAACATGTCACCTTAACTTTTTTTTAACTACGGCTACATCACTGGTCCATTATGAGCGTACCTTCTCTGGTCCCCGCCTTACCCTCATGGGGAGCTCTCGATATAGGGAGAAACTAAAGCTGAATTCTCAACAACAATTAACGTACGCACGCACGTGTATATGTAAGGTATTTGGAATTGGATTCAGAACATCATAGAATCGCGATGTGCACAAACGTTGTTATTGTTAGTGCGAGATGTCGGCAATAAAGTACAGTTAAAGATGATTGTATATCGCGAAAATCATTTATGCCAGCATACCCTTGAAAACGCTGCAGTTTTTAGCAACGTGTGGATGATACACGTCTGACACAACGTAGCTGTCTGCAGACCAATCAATAATATGCATAAAATATTACAACAACGGGATTATTACTGGTTCAGCCTAATAGGATGACAGCTCCATGTACAAGCGAAAGCCATCAATTTTTGAGTCAGCTGATCGTACGTTGAAACCCAGCAAACAGTCAAATTTACCCGCGATATACCATCATTAGAGGTAATAGTTTATCGCGGGAAAATTTGACTGTTTGCTGGGTTTCAACGCACGTTCAGCTTGTATAGAGCTGTTGCCCTATTTGAATCAGACGTGTGTCACCCAATTATACATGTCACAAGAAACTACAGTGTTTTCAAGGGTGTGTTGGCACACAACATTTTCGCGATATACCGTCAAATTTTAACCATCATCTATCATTATCAGTGGCGAAGCGTGGACGTGTTCCAAGACAAGCGGTATGAGACCCGACTATGCACATCGAACACATGGCAGTTGTATTGCAGACACCCAGGTGTATTACTGAGAACTAGTTCCTCGCCTCTTACATGCTACTGGCCGAGAAGTGTACCTGCCTCTACCAGTCAAATGGTTCCACAGGCAACTGTTAGTTCTGTATAGTCACTGCTAATCACCGCTTGACTTAGAACACTTCACGCTTCGCCACTCATCATTATAGTTAGGGCCACGATTTTGTCGCGAAAAGATTTTTGCCACACTTTGTTTCAGTGACTCACGTGCACATCGGCAGTTCTGTTTCAAGGTTATTGGCAGCGTGTCTATGTTCAAACACGTTTCTCATTTGACTGCACCAATCAGAATAAGATAATTGTGAGTGTGTACGTCTATAATTTGCCAAGGCCAGTGAGAGTGAAATCATCCAACCACAGACGATGTAGCAGAGCTGCAGGTGTGCACATGACGCATCGAAACCAAATGTTGCAAAAATCTTTTCGCCATAAAATCGTGGCTCTAATTATAGTACATTAATTGTTTTGGAACGAAATAAATATAACAATTTAAAACAAAAAGAGGAAGTAAACACACGTGCTTACGACTACTTTAAAGTTGGATTCACAACCACCACCACTTAGCGTGCGTACGTACGCTAAGTGTTTGTCGTGTATCCAGCCTAAATTCTCATTTTTGTACCTTCAATACTATTACAATAACATATATGATTACTAAAACACGTCGTTGATTTGATTACATACCGAAAAGTATAGAGTTTAAATTAAAGCCAAAAATAAAGTACACAGGGTAAGTCAAGACGGATTATGTTAATTTTGCGTGGTGATAGCTCGTGAAAGTGTTAATTCGAAAATGTGTTTTCAATTGTGCCGTAAAGTTATATTATGCGAGTAATAATACCCTGGATATACTTCAAACTTCACTCACTTTCTATTTTTAATGGCGAAAGGAATGTGAAATAGGCCATTTCTCTGCCCATCAAATGCATGTGATACACTGACAAGCAGATTACGTTTACAGAGAATAACAGCAATAATATAGCCATGTAAATTTTCGCAGTATTGTGTGAATTACGAAGTGTTTCAGGGAATTAATTGCCAAGATATTTTTATAACAGTACAAATAAAACAGGGCATTATTAAAAGACTTTATGAGGACTTAAGCTATTTATTTCGAGAAACATCGAATTTTTCGAAACTCGCAATATAGTGTCATTGTTTCGAAAACCGCATGTGCGGTAGCATTTTTTAATATCTAAAATCCTGTGTTGTTAAATACTTAATATGACTAAAGCTTCTGCCAATGTCAATGCCGATGCACTAATAAATCAATAAAATATTTACGGCATGAACAAATTGTAAGATAAAAATTTAATCCCGTATTTATCCCGCACGACAGCAGTTACAGTGCACGACAGAAAACACGTGCATGCATTCTACACACATTGCACTCCTATCTACCGCGGCGGGCAAAGTTCAGATTATTTAATAAGTTACGCAACCGGACAGCTAGTATCACACCTATTCTATGCGTTTTCAATATCGAGGGGGGGGGGGAAGGAGAGTTTCAACTTTTTAACGATATATTTTTAAAAACATAAGCAGGATTCGATATCGTAAAATCGCTTTGTAATTTCATGTAACTGGTAAAAACTACATGCTCTGATTTTGTCGAGACAAAATACAGCATGAAGGGAGGTAATTAGTTAACGAAATTTCCTTTTAATTGATAGATTCGCTAAAATATACAGTTTGTCTCGAAAAAAAATACATTACGTAGTAAAACCAATTTGGAACAAATTACAGAAATATAACATTATCGGCCTTCGTCTTGGCTTAAAGAAAATTCTTTAGAAAGCCGAGAAACATGGGCCCATACCCTTTAACACAAAACTAATCTTGAATATATATATATATATATATATATATATATATATATATATAGACACACACACACACATAAATTTGCGAGATGAACCAAAAAAATAAAAAATAAAAAATGAGATGATACAGCGTAGCTCGTATTTTGTAAAAAAAAAAGTGGAGTTGATAAATTTCACGAAACTAAAATATGTATTATACAGAGTGTGCCGACACGTGAAACTTATCTTCAAATATAGTAAATTACAACTCTTCCACTAGCGTGTTAATTATATTCCTGCTAATGTTTGTTAATGATAAAAGCAATAAATTATTCAAACTAAAATACTTTAAATAATAATAATAATAAAAACTCTTGTATGTCTTTGGAACGTATATAAACTAATATTTAAAATATTTTTGTGTAGCTAATAGTTAACAAAAATAAAAAGGTCACTAAAATGCTTAAACTTAATCACTTAAACACCACTGTATTTGAAATACAAAGATGTATGTATCGGAATGGAAATTTTTGAAAGACCAAAATCGTTGCTGTTTCGCAAAGACTTCCCAACCTGCCCAGCCAATAATGACCACGATAAAGCATCACGAATCTGTATCGTGCCGACAGTTGACCACAGAGTAAAAATATTTGATCCAATATGTCTCAGAAAAACTTTACGATTGGACAATAGTATTGCCAAAGTTTCGTGAATGGGGAAAATAATTTTACAAATTCTCTTCAGTAGAATACAAATACTGGTTTCAACTTTTACAATATTCGATGAAATAAAATATCTCATGCGAAACATATGACTATACTATTGTCAAAAAACAGTTACAAGAACTTGCGAAGAGACTGAGCTTATTCCTTTTCATGCCGATGTCCCTGTAGAAGTACACTGTAAAAAAATGTATAAAATGTTTAGGAACTAATTAACCTAAACGCAGTATGAGACAGTTACCGTTCTTCCGCTACTACCATGGATGTATGGGAAACAATTCTACCATTCGTACTTTCTTAGCGTTCCTATACGCACGTGTGGCAAATTTACATACTAATTTTTAGTGTGTAAGTTTGCAGGCTGAGGAGAGTTTCGCTAGGGAAAACCGGCTTATTGCATATGAAGCTAAACCTATTAATCTTCGGTGTTCTGCAAGGAAAAACTCATGCAACTGACTTAACCAAACGTATTAAAAAAACATCCCACAATACCCGGATTGAATTCTACCGTTAACACGACGGATGCTACAAGCATATCTACAGGCGGTTATATTAAGGTATTAGATCATTTTCTTTATTTTTTCAATTTTCGAGCCATAACATGTATGCAAGTTGTATTGTCCAAATTTTCCTTTTGACAAGACATAAGGTATATTCTTGATAAACTACTTGACAAATAATAATGAAATGTTTCAATAATATGCCACGTAGAATCATTGCAAGGGAGTTGTAAGTTAACTTTCAAGAATTATTACAAGTCCAATACAAGATGAACATACGACGCTATTATGATTTCCAAAATTCATTACAAATATCTTCTACGCCTCACCATTGTCACATTTACCAAAAAATTTTAAATCAGAAAATATTACAGAAAAATCGATCAATTAAATGTAGCACACAGCTCTCCCCCTTAAGATGGACGTCTGGGTGAAAAATATTTTGCGCGTTTGATACCTAGATAGCGGAAGCGATAAGGACGACACAGCCCGCGCACCACGTCTCTCGCTAGCCTCTAAGCACAAGTCACTCAACTGGCATGTAGTCTTCTCGCAGACAACGCCCCTGTATGAGACTTTCACTGGGGATTTTATCATTTTATGACGTTATATTAAATATATAATTATGTATAGTACCCGTCTACACTTTTTAAAATATTCCTTTGCAAGGTTTTCATATTTTAAAAGAACGCAAAAACACCCAGTTTCACCGTAAGTTATTGTATTGTACATTTTAGTATCATTGTGCCATATCTGCAAATTTAGTTAATTTATTATTATTATTATTCTACTACACGTTAATTGTATGGCTAATCTTATTCTTGTATGTTTTATAACTAGTCGATGTCTACATATAAGCTGTAATTCTATTCCTGGTCTTATTTTTTTTTTTTTTTCGGTTGAGGTTTGTTGCAGCTGTCCACTTGAGTCGTTTTAACACTGACTAACAATTCACAATACTAGTTGAGCATTAGTATTGTGAATTCTTTCCAGTTATGATTCAACTCGTTTTTATTGTTACTCTTTTGTATGATAGGCCTATGTTGTTTGAAATTTGGTTAAGTTAACCCTAACTTTAGAAAAGAATAAACCACGAAATAAATTAAAATTAAATAAAAACAATGTAACTACTATGCTCGTTGCATTCGAACGCATTAAACAAATGTATACCATAAAATAGACATATTTTGAATTCTCACTCTATTTTTTCTACCGTTTTGCGATAGTTATTATTATTATTATTATTTTCTTAAACGAGAGCAGATGTCAAAAATCTGTTTGGCTGTTTTGTTTAAAGTGGTTTTTGCTGTGGTAGCTATTTTTTTTCCAAAACAAGATATTTATACGATTTCGACTAAAGATTATACTGACCTGAATTTTGTTAACTACATAATTAGCTGATACCATAGTATTATCTGACTTGAAAAAATCAGCCAACATGGAGAAGACTATTTTAAACAAAACCGCCAAACAGATATTTGATATCCGCTCTTGTTTAGGCATAAACAATTAACACTACTAAAATGTAGGAAAAAAAAGAGAGCATGGCCTTAAGGCCACGTTCTTTCATTTATTTCAAATAATTGCAAATAATTCGAATATTTTTTTAACGAAATGCTATGAAAAAATTTGAAACTGTGAACAGTCACACGATACACAATTTTGCAAGAGCGTTTTTTTTTAAATAATGTACCGTTTGCTAACAAAAAAAAATTGGATAATTTTGTCTTATTTTGACAACAAAATATGTGATATTTCAGGGGAAAAAATCTAAAAATTCGTTTAGTGTATTGCAACAGAAAAATCCAGATACAAACGATGATATGTAAGTGTTAAAACTGTAGAATGATTTTTGATATATTTATTAATTTGCGTTTAAAAAATTTTTTCGAAACCACTGCAAAACTAAAGAGCACGGCATTGACTGCATGTATCTATACGTAGCCAGCTGATCGACAAAAACAGCCACGTAACTGAACAAACCTACATCTAGAGCCATGTTTATATGGCGAAAATGTTTTTGCATCAATTGGTTTCAATGCGTTACATCCACATCAGCAGCTCTGCTTCATGCTCAGTGATTGGATATTTGAACTCTCACAAGTCTTGGGTTTCTACTGGCAAATCACAGACGTATGGTGCCACAATTCTTACTCTGATTGGTGCAGTCAAATGAGAATCGTGTCTGAACAATGGACACGCTGCCAATAACCGTGAATCAGAGTTGTACACTGTAAAAAAAACCTCGTAAAATGTTTAGGAAGTAATTAACCTAAACGCAGTATGGGGCAGTTACTATATATACTTCGTCTTGTAAATATGCTAACTTTTACAGTTATTACAATACAAGTCTGGTAACTTCAGTATACATTTGACTGCTTTATTAAAGCTTAGGAGTACTACCATGGTTGTCTGGGAAACAATTCTACCATACCTACTTTCTTAGTGTTCCTATACACTCATGTAGCAAATTTACAAACTACTTTTTAGAGTGCACGTAAGGCATTGAAACAAAATGGTGTAAAAATATTTTCGCGACAAAATCGTAGCTCTACGGGTTGTTTAACATAATAACCTCTAGAGACGTAAACAATAAGTGTGCATACTAAGTTTACAGTGCCCCAGATAAGAACTACTACGAACTCTACTAAAGAACCTGCTCTCCAGACTAAAACACTGGCTCTTTTCGCCAGCTTCCTTGGCACCCATTGTACATGCCTCGTTCATCGTGTGACGCCCCCGAGTACCTGTTTCTGAAAGCATTGCAGGTTTTATAACTCCACGTTCTTTGAATCCCACATTAATCATTAGGACTCTTGCGCTCGAGTTGTTTCATAAATCACACGGAAAGCTAAAATCACCAACTTTATAATTACAAGCGAAAAGTTTAGTCTTTGCTTCATGTTTCTTTGTCTACCCTTTTCTGTTCAAATTTTCAAGGAAAATCTCTGGCCCTTTCAACAATACTAACGGAGGATGGGGCAAAAGACACAGAAGGCGGGGGGGGGGGGGACTCAAACAGACAAGAACAATCATTCACTGTCGCTACTCAGAGAGCGAGTTCTTCTCTTATTTTAGGGATAAAAAAAACATATATAACCAACGTTAACGGAGGGAAAATTAGCGTGAAATTCTTGGGTTGGAAGTTTTCGGGAATGAAATATCGCCGCACGCAAGATGGAGCGACGCATAACGAGGGACTGGCCCAGGACAGCATAAATCATTCTAATTGGGAGGAGTTTACGATTTCAAAGCTAGACACACGTGTGTGGCAGGTACAGACCCCACCAAAAATTACATCTCTAGGAAGTCTTGTCACGCTGTGGCAGGGAGCTATTAGCTGAGACTCGACTCAAATAAGTGGTTGTGCTGGATCCAACTCTGACTTTTATGTATATCCGTGTTTGTATGTTGCAGATTTTTTCAATTAGAGGTCAATGAATGACAACAACAAAAGAACTCATTCTGGAAACATCAACAAAGTTACATCAATTGTATGTACGTTAATTAAAAGAAAATTGGGGAAATATAAAACAAATATCATAACAGGAGGATATCCGAGGACCGGAGAATCGCACCCCTGACGCATATTTATTATTGGGTGCCCAAGGAGTCAGCTTGCCCTGAAGGATAGCATGAAATAACGCTGTACAGAGAAGAAGCCCCGGGATGAAAATGCCGGGGGGAAACGGGAGATCCCCGAGAAAACACGTCGACCAGCGACATCGTCCGGCACGATTCCCACGTGCGAAAATTTGGGGTTCGACCCCGCCGGGAATTGTATCCAGATCACCATGGTGGGAGGCGAGTGGTCCGACCACTAAATTACCGCGGGTCCGACCACGAAATCACCGCAGCGGGGAAATACAAAGGCAGAGTCGATAACTTACACACTCAGGTGTGGATCCATGGGGGAGGGGGGGCAGGGGTCCGGCCCCCTTTGACCTTTTATGTATAGTTCATCTGCAAAATATTACAAATTTGTAAAGTGCGGTATATTACATTTTTTTATTTATGAAATGCTTGAAATAACACCATTTTGCACCTCAAAAACTAAATATTTCCGGGGCAAGGCCACCGGACCTACCCTTCTTGAGAAGGGATGTGGGCATAGCTACTTTTAGGACATGCCCCCCTCCCGCCCAAAAAAACCTGTACACACTAATATACATCACTCCTCATGGATTGGCAGCGTAATCTTTTGAGGAAAGGAAAATGTCGTCCATTTGACCGGGCCCATTAGAATGTGGCTACCCCGAGACACCAAATTTAGTGGTTCGCAGGAAGACTGAAAAAGACACATAAGCGCTGTTATCATCGAGTCACTGGTGTGGATACGAGTTAAAGTGTTTTGAAGCACATCAGCTGCGACACGCTGGTATTGAAAATAAATATTAATACGTTCTGGTGTTTGCATTGAGAAATAATAAGGGCGTCAGGTATGTTTCCCGGGTAGCACGTCGTTACTGTCCTCTCCCGGCGGACCGTTATTCTACTATGCTTCGTCGATATTGTTCTGAATTATTTTATGTCCGCTAGAATCAGCAATATTTCTATATGTCTACCAAGCTAACTGCGACGTTTTTCAATACTCTTTTTTATAAAACCCGCAGGCGTCACGACGCTTAAACCAGAGACAGCCGGCGGTATCACCCCACTGCCGCACTGAGAAAAATGGATTGTTAGGACAAACAAATGTGGTTGATATTAATTTTGTTGCAACAAATAATTTACTGTTAATTTAATAATCGTAACGTTGAAGTTACTACTGGAATTTATTTGCTTCGACCGTCTAACTTTGTTGTCATAATTTATTTAAAACTAACTTATATTTGGTTCGTTGTACTAATTTATAATTAACAATACGTGCATTTGATTTTACCCAAAATATATGTTCCTGTTAAAAATACGAACGCTAGTTTGCTTATACTATTTTTTTTATTTGCTTTTACTATCATATTTACTTGAATCAACCGTATTTACGACATAATACACAGGTTTGGTAAATTTAACCATGGCAGATATTTAAAACAAACGATTTTGGTTGGAAGCGACGAAATATGTCCGTTCGGGAAGTCGTTCTCGTACGCACGTGTTAGCTGTAAAACACACGGTGGTTTAGGAAACTCGTCTCACCTTTTTTTTAAGTGTAGGTATTTACTACATTTGTAGAGTATTAATTTGTGTGTTCGTTTGTATAATTACGTTAGAATAAATGACTGAAGATAACTATAACAGTTAAAAACATTTTGCCGAGTGCACACGAGTCTAATTGAATCACGAGTTTATCGTAATTACATGTCACGGGTATATAAATTTAATAATTAAAGTATACGTTAATAAGTTGTATTGGTCTAGGGGTAACGTGCGTGGTCGGAGATCTAAAGGTTGTGGGATCGAATCCGTAAGCATCCCTATTTTTTTATATCTACACCAATTATATTTATATAAATAAAACTTGCTGTGCAAATAACTCTTACTTTCGTGATCAGAGCAAGCAAGATAAGTTAATGGTTGCTCAAAGAAATGTATGTTTAATTTAACAATATCTGTATGGCGTCATCAACCACGTCATTTGGTTTAAACTACAAACGTATTTCAAATAAATAATTTGGTTGTAAAAACATACATTTGTTTGCACGTATTCAAATATGCCATTTGGTTGTTTCCAACAAATTTTGCTTGATTTTACGATATTTTTTACTCAGTGAGTACTTCGCGGTTCGACGCTGTCTCCGCTAAAAGGCGTCCCAACTCCTGAATCGACGCCCGACGGTGGCACTCCGGCCTGTCGTAGTCTGCGCCTCGCAAACGTCTGCCCCAAAACCGTTAATGAACTATCGCTTTGCTCCTGTTTGGGGGCAAAATCCCCGCCATTTGTTTTGCAGGCCTTGGTTCAGTTGGGCCAATCAGGAGTCGGCTTCCGACAGATGGCCTCACCCCTCGAATACAGCAACTTCTTGCCATTGCTGTATTTGTTGCACAATTATCTAATTTCTTTCGGCTATCCACAGACAATTATACTAAATGTTTTCGTAATGGCTAAAATTCCTTATATCCTAATTAATTAACTATTTAACATTTTCATCTTTAAGACTACAGGGTGGCGTTCTTCCCTTCTCGTCCAGCAGCTGAGGGGGTGACTGGAGCGTGAGTGGGGTCTCGCCCGGGCGCTAGCCATGTGCGCCTGCTCGTTTCCACAATGACAAAGTATATACATTTCTGCTCTTCTCTATAACATTTGGTACACTGATGATTGCTTGATGGAAGTTATTTCATCGTCATCCTCACATGATAGCGAGAAGAAAGAATGGCCGCAAGACATATTTATGACAGTTGAGTAACACATAAGGTGCTTACGGAAACGTACCGAGTCGGTAGTGGTGGTCACGTGATTGGATCTACTCAATCGTAAATCTGAAGAGTAGTTACTTGGCGGCCTTTTTTTTTAATAGCAAAATCTGCAGAAGCGGTAATTTCTGTCGCTGATCTGGCAGACCTATGTCATTAGACAAAGTTAAAACAGTGAAGAATATCCTTTCGTGCTGGTATAATATACGTACGTAGCATTAAAATTGCATACTAGTAATAATAATTTATTCCATACCTGAATTACGTACTCTGGCAACATATTAACTTGACAAACTGCTCCAGACTTCTTGTTCAACAAAAGTACTACGATCCGACATCGTATTTTCCGTGAACACGCATTCAACCCGCTTTATAACATATTTTTTCTATCAAGTACACATGCGGGAGTTTGTTTACTTTTTACGTGCGCTTACCTTTGTATCGTCTGCTGGCTGCTATCTGCCCTGCTCCCGATCAGGGTAGATCTACGTGGATCCAGCGCCGGGATCGAGTTGAACATTTCCAGATCTTGAGGGCTGGTAGATCTTCATCGCATGACGTTTCCGACCGATTTACTCGCTATCGAGTGGATCCGAAGAAGTTTCCGTAAACGACTTTTGTGGCTATTAATCTTATTGATTGCGGTGGCGACCATATGGCACGTCGTACAATCATGAAATCACTTCGAGAAAATCAGGCAACCATGGTG
Organism: Medauroidea extradentata; assembly: GCA_003012365.1. NCBI lineage: Eukaryota > Metazoa > Arthropoda > Insecta > Phasmatodea > Phasmatidae > Medauroidea > Medauroidea extradentata. Next base: position 110,229 of record PNEQ01120337.1, on the reverse strand, counting down.
ACATTATTAGAGACCCGGACATTTTGAGAGTTCAACGTCCTGGCGACTGGAATCCATCTACAGTTCTGTGTCAACTCTGTATGTTTATGCCGATGTGTGGGTGGACTGTATTTTTTACCAAATTATGCCGGGGACGCACATCATAGAAACTTACCCCGACATGCTTGTTTCGACTGTCTTCTTTTTTAAGATGGCGATCCCAATCTCCCGCCTGTTGCTCTGTAGGTGGCGTTGATGGCATTGTGAAGGACACAAGCCCTATGATACTGAATAGTGCACGAAGACCAGCATCCAAAAGGAAGATAACACGAAAAAGTATACATATTAAAAATAAGATAAAGCCAACACTATTTTACACATTATACACAGTTTTGAAACACTGTCCGAAATGTGTTCGTTGTCTCCTGCTCCAGTGAGTGGTCATTCCGACAAGTTAGCGCGTGAGTCCGTGAGAGTTTTCATACTGTTTGTTGCTCGTTCCATTGCAGGGGCCCAATCATAAAAGTAACGCATATGTGTATAAGTTGAAAATTGAACGTATCCTAAATGAATTCGTGAATGTTTCGGGCCTCTAATAATAATGATACGGAACACAGCCTGACTCCGCACGCAAGCCAACAGAACAAAAATTGAGACGCACACTTTCTCTGTCGGAAACATAGAAAGTTATGCGCACTGCCGTCTTACACGCGTGAAATATCCTCGCGGAGTTCGCTATCGCTCGGCCGCAAAAGGTACAACTTTCCAACCACTTCAGCGCAACCGTAACGCAAAAATGTACGCGCAGTTTCACGATCGCAATCATAACCCTACTTGGTTTATGCCGTGAAATCGGTAATCTCTCACGTGTAGGTTCAACTAGGGGTGTCGGAATATGGGCAGCAGAGGGGTGTTCGAAATTTGCAACACGTACGCGGAGAAATCGTAAAAACCAGCGTGATCGTCACTTGTTACGCCAGCTGTTTGGCTCTTCGTAGAATACGTTGATGATGTTGCTTTCCCTACGATTTAAAGCTCTTGTTTCTATCCAAATTTGTTGAGTAATAACAATATTGCTTAACAGTTGTGACATTCTCGAAATACAGGTAGGCAGAGGAAAGTAAATTCCGCGGATATACTCTAATTCCATTTGAATGCCGAGAGGGTACTTCGCTGTCATTCGTGTGTTTGAACTCCGAGTATAGTGATAAGCCTTTGACTGCTGTAAGCCGAAGTAAGTATCGGAAATAATCTGTAGTAACATCGCAAAGAAAATTTCTGTTTACAGTTATATATCTGATTATTAATTTTTATGGTAATGTTATCTGTCGCATTTCCAACAAAGGCATTTTGTTGAAAAATTATGTTATCTCTGCTACAAAGAAACGTTTATTATTTTCAAGGTAAACTTCTAAAAATATTTGTAATCCTAAATGTTTTCTTTATTGTAAGGCAATGTTTCTTTACCGTAGGCTAAATATAATCAAAGAAAAATCATCCTTTATTGTACGATTAGAAGACAACGGATAGTCGATTGTGGCCAATGTGTGTATAGTACTGAGTGATCTAGGCAACTACTAGATGAATTCACAACATTCACGCTGGTAATGTTAATTTGGATAAGATTAATTCTACTACATGTTAGATAGAAAACGTGTTTTCTTACGTGAGAGTTTGGCACAGGGAAAATTTCTGACACTAGTTTCGCTGCTATCACAAAGGGACCAGAAAAATACGAAACTGTAGTAAAATTAAATTTGAATAGGCTTGAAAATGACAAAGTCATTTAACTCAATTTTAAAGTGAAAATAAACCAATTTCGCGTTTTAATTTATCAACTTTATGTGAGTTAAAATTCAGGAAAGCTCTGCGATTGGTCAGTATGCACCCATTACCGATACCAGCGCTCAAGCGGCAGAAATTTACCCTGTGACATTAATACTGATCTTTCTAACCTGTAGTAGAATTAACCTTAGTCTGGTTAAATATCGTGTTAGGAAGATATTATTAGTAGAGGCACGAGTATTTCGCGTATTCAACTGGCAACAGCCTAGACTTCTCAGTTCCATACGTGTACCGGCTGAAGCCGAATATCCATTGGCTTCTAACAGCACAAACGAGTAGCAAGTTTTATCCCCACGAGTTGTTTCCTTATTTATAACTGGCTTGCAGTCGTCAAATGTGTGTTAAAACCACTCTTGTCTAATCACAGGAGGAGGAATGAAGTATACATTATTGACGTTCAACCTGTTCTGGAATCAATACGCGAAATAATCGTGCCTGTAATTATTAGAGATCGGCGAAATTCGCGGGTTCACTGACCTGTAGGCTAGTCTCCAAGAATATATGTTCACTCAAGTGCACAGTATCTGTTCATGACGTTCATACGTGATACAGTGATATGTGCCTGCATTTCGTTAAATTTTAATTATTGGCTCAGCGACTTCCAGGAAGTGTCAAATAAGTCAAGGACCAATTGTGAAAATGACACGAACTTACAGTTGCTGGAGTTATAACTTGTGCCTAAGAGAAAACGCGAATTTTTCAGGTCCATATATATGTAGCAAGAAAGTAAAACTTATAATATTTTCAAGGATACATTGGCACAAAACATTTTCCCGATTTACGCCTATCTCTACAAATAAGCCAATGCCCAGTTGCAAAAGCGACATGAATTTGAATGGTTTGAATTCTAGCTTGTGGTCACAATACTTCGCGTTTTTTTCCGGTTCCTAGATATCAAACATAAATATAAACGACAAAAATCTTATAATACAAATGAAAGAAGTAGAGCTAAAAGTGGAAAATTTGAAAAACGGTAACCCAGAATAATAATTTTTTTTCAACTACATACGTGAGGTGAGATTTTGTCACGATAATGGAATGCGTAATTTGAGCAAAGTAGGAAAACATGGCGTTACAAAAAATTCACAAATAATGTATTAATTGCTACGACAAAAAATTGCCTTAGGATTGACCTCCACTTTCCCTTTCATTAACTCTCATTACACCAAAAAAAAAATATATATATATATATATATAAAATTGATTTCTAATCAAGAACTATTTTTTTTAATAAAAATGTTGAGTTGGACCCTTCTAACATTTAAATGTTAAATGAAATCAAAATCCTTATCGAAGGGCATAACTTTATTAATTTTTTTCCTGGACGTGAAGGCTATGGAGAGACGGCTTCTATCTCAACCCTGTGGTACTTCGAAACCCAAATAAAAATAAACGGCATTACTTTGCCAACTCATTGATATAATAAAAATGCGTTATTTCTGTGACCACACATTCTAAAATTAACTTCGACCTGGACGTTAAAACTGCCCCACTTTCGTAACGGATGTATCCAGTATTGGGTGAAGTCCCACTTCACAATCGCCAGACCTCCACAAGCATTAAAATATGTTATACATCCATAAAAATTTCACAAACAAACCTCAATAAGAATAATAATTAATTGGTCATCATGTTAGCATTCAGGAAGTTCAAACACGTAACTATTATCATTTGTAAGGCGACAGTTCCAAAATCCCTCCAAAACTATTTCTGGGGACACTTATTACCAACATTACTATACCCTCAGTACTGTAATACTTTTAGAAACGAACTGTTGAAAAAATTACAAGGAATACTCCCGTTATTACCATACAACTATGAAGCAAATGTAAAAGCAATGCGGTGAAATTAATAAATAAATTTATTTTTATTATTACGTGTCCGTGAGTATGAAAATGATTCGTAATAATTAATTTAAAAGTGAGTTTTAAACGCGTCTGTTATACGATAGTTGAGGATGACAGGGTTGGCATTGATGCCATAGAAACAGTTCTTCTGTATATTATGAACAGCGGCAAAAATATTGAAATGTTATTGTTGACGTTTGGCGGAAGGATACATAGTTAGTGTGGAAACAGATCCAAGCTAGAAGCAGGGCTTCGAGAAAGTGTCAAGTTACCGTACGGCGGGTATATACGTGTTTTCAAGAACTTATTTTAAATGTTTAGGTGGCCGCGTGCCTAAGCCGTGAGTGGTGCGTAGAGTTTCGGCAGTTACAAAATTATTCGAAAAATGCTCAGCGTGTATGTCTGCATAGGAATAGCATTCAAAGAACGTTACACACGTGTGTACCTATTTATCCATTTCATGGCGTCTATTTATCTCTAAAGTTTATTTTTACGCTGTCGAAAACGTCTCAAATGAGTGTTTTTGTAGTCTTTCTTAGATATGAACATCTTGCCGCAGCCGCAACAACTTTTAGAAGGGAAAAGCATGAATAATAAACATAAATTTTTAATATTACCATAAACGGGGCTGACTTTACGACACTATAAAAATATTTTTCGCATGCATGGTAGCCCTGAATAAGGGAATTTACTTGCGATATTTCCGGCTAATAAATATCCATGCAATATTTGATTAATATTTACTCGCAGCAGACAATTATGGAAAAAATAAATATTACAAAAGTGTATCAAAGTCAACCCATGTGTCCAAAGCTTACGGCAAGTTATAAAATGGTAGTAGGTAGAGATGGTGGTATATAGCGAAAATGTTTTGTACCAACATAGCCTTGAAAACACTGACACAACGTAGCTGTCTACAGACCAATAACATGCATCAAATATTATAATAGCGGTATTCTTATTGGCTAGGTCAAATAGGGCAGTAGCTCCACGTACAAGGAAAAGCCAGTAATCTTTTGATAAGCTGAACGTACGTTGAAGCCTAGCAAATAGTCAAGTTTTCCCGCGATAAACCATCATCTCTAGTGATAGACTGATATACGTCTGACACAACGTAGCCGTCTGCAGGCTAGTAGAGCACGCGCCATTGGCGGGTAACGATCTGGAATGTGTTGCATTACTACCGTTTTAAATTCGAATGGATAATTTAAATAGGTCGATTTCATTCCGGTATTTATAGGCTACTAGGTGTTTTTGCAGCGGCCTACTGCTTGAACTCCTTGAATGTGCCATTCACTCAGTAGCTGCCACTCGCCACCTAAGCTCGCGCGCAGTGTAAAAGGCATCAAATATTACAATATCGGGATTATTATTGGCTCAGTCAAATATGGTTAACAGCTGCACGTAGCCTACAAGCTAAAGCCAGTAATCTGTTAACCTGAACGTGCGTTGAAACCCAGCAAACAGTCAAGTTTTCCCGCGATAAACCATCATCTCTAATGATAGGGTCATCATTAGAGACCGGAACAATTCGCGAGTTCTCTGAGCTATAGGCTAGCCTCCAATAATGTATGTGAAATCGTGCAGACAGCATCTGTTTATTAGCTGATCGCTGACACTGTGATATGGGCCAGTATTCATCTAGTTTTATTATTGACTCAGCTACTTCCAGGAAGTGTCGAGTAAGTCAACGGCCAATTATGAACATGATACAGACCTATAGTTGTTGGAATTCTAGCTTGCACATAAAATAAAACGCGAATTTTTCAGGTCTCTAGTCATTATTGAATGTCTCATAGAGGCGAGAAAGCACGTTAGTTCAGTGATTTTAGCTTAGAGACTAGGATGAGAGGTGATGCGCGTACAGTTTCGTCCTTATCGCTCTCGCACTTCTAGGCATCGAACACGCAAATAACCTCCACTCAGGCGGCTTTCTTAATTAACGGCGCGGTCTACAGCAATGTTCATCACCATGTTTTTATTTTTATATTCGTACCAAATATTTTTTTATTGTTTTAGACACAAAATGTGACTAAATTTTCCTCTCATAAAATTTTTTTATATCTCACAGTTTTTGCTTAATGTTTCCGTTTTAAGCACGACACTAAAACCAACTCACTTACCAAACTGAAAAAATTCACAGTGAATAACGATGCTGTAAGCTACAAATTCAGCTATGTTATACCACAAATTAAATTTTTTTTGTGTGTTTTTAAATAAATTAATAAATTAATAAATTTTTAAATTTTTATTTTAAATTTTAGTATTTTTATTGAAATACAATAAGTTTTTATTCTTTGTTTTTACGCACGTGACATTGTAGCCTGCAACGTCTTTATCTACTGCAAATTTTTTTCAGTTTGGTATGTCAGTTGGTTTTAGTGTAGTCCTTAAAACAGAAACATGCCAATTTTTACTTTAACCAGCCATTACGCGAAAAATATGAGAGATAAAAAATTTCATAAGAGACAAGTTTAGTCACATTTTGTGTCTAAAATAAGGAAATATATATCAGGTACAAATAAAAAATAAAACATGGTGATGAAAATGGCGGTAGACCGCGCCCTTAAACAACAGATAATATAAGATATGATCTTCGAAAGAACTGTGCAATGGGAGTTCATGACTAGACTCAGTTTCTTGGACGTACTCCATTGCAAAATTGAACGACTGTCAAAGAAAAACTAAACAAATAAAAGAAACCTGATGACGGGAACAGATTCCAGTTCCCGAAACGTCGTAACACTGTCTGTTTGGAAAACTACTGTATTTTGTTTCGTCTCTTCATTGTGTCGCATTATATTTGGTTTATTTTATTTTGTTATTAATTTCATTTATTATATGTCTGTTTTTATTTGACCCGATTCCATCTTGAAATTTCATGTTGTGTATGTATCTTGCTGACTAAGCATACTCTGCTTATTTTATGGTTTCTTTTATTTGTTTAGTTTTTCTTTGACAGTCGTTCAATTTTGCAATGGAGTACGTCCAAGAAACTGAATCTAGTCAGGTAATATAAGAGCTCTCATTTCTTCTGTTGTGACGTATGGCGAATGACCTACTGTCCTACCGCAGGTAAATTACATACAGGGGACAGATGTTTATTAAATAGCGTCTGGCAATGTTATCTCGAGATACTGGTCAGCAAGTGACCTTGTCTGATGTACTTAGCATGCACGCTGGTTAGGGCTTTTAATTACATTGCTTCACCGCTGGGGTCAGGTCGATAGGAAGGTATGCAATTATTGATGTAAGTTTATGGCAAAAAGTAGTTTTATATTAATGACATGTTATACGTAAGAAAAATGTAATGCCACAGGTGCATTTTACGCTGTTTTACGACTATTATTTTTTTAAATCCTAAAAAAGAGCATATATCGTTGAATCGTCACATAGATGTGTTGGAAATGGTTTTTGCTTATGTAGCCTAATTTTATCAAACCAAACAATTGCATAGTTATAGCTAATTATCGACGCTCACACAATTTATTAAGTTGGTAACTACAGCCAAACTTATATTTGCCTATCTTTGAAAAATAATAAGGCTACATTGTAAAACAATTTTCAACGCGTGTGATTGTACGATATCTGCATAGTTTTACAAGAATATAGCATAAATAGAACCCGTGTGACTTAAATGTGAACATCTTAATTATCTTGCCAATTAGTTTCGATGTTTGCGACTAGGTGTGTGCATCAAGTGTAATTTTTTTCCCCTTCTTAGTTATTATTCTATACACTACCTTAAGTATAAGCCTACACTTTTTATGTAATGACTCTGTTATTAGTTTTATAGAATAATTTTTCTGTGTGATTCAAAGGAATAAAAGACTTCCCTGCTTTAACAACAAAAATTCAACATAATAAAATAAGTAAAATATTGGGTGTAAAACACTCTCACTTCAGAAAAATTTACTCTAACGCAGTCACATGGGTAACCGACTTCATAAAGCATCCAAAATCCAATGACATTGCATGTTCACAAACTAGTGTGGTCAAAGCTGTTGCCGAAAAATAATGTGAATACACCCAGCATTCGAACCTACAACCGCGCGAGCCGAAGGAAAAGCGGAATCAAGTGCACTTGTAAATTGCCCCAAATTACAGTTCGGTTGCCACTAAATTTAATGAAAATAAATTAACATCGCAATTTTTTTCACAAACACAATCTAGGCTGATAACAAATGGCATCAAGATAAATGAGCTGGTTGCACCACATTTTATCAAATAAATATTTTTACTACTTCTAACTTGAACAAAGGCCCTTAAGTTAGACATATTTTCATCAAATTTCTTGGTCTTTTTATTGATGACACTGACTGAAGTTCAAAAATAAATAGACTTCACATTTGATAGAAAAAAAATGTTAAGTAGTAGTTTATTTAATTTTGTGTATGTGTTATTTTTAATGAAAAATCTTGAACATGGGTAAATGTGTTAGATTCGGCCTGTATATACTACTCTTGGTCAAAGAGATCGTCTTATTTCTCCAGACTTGTCTCGAAACGACTTTATTTATCGACGGCGCGCAAGTGTCGAGGCGTGGTCTGTAACCATGGAGAGGCTAATACGTGGATGTTGACGGCGATGCGGCTCGTGTCCTCCGACCCTAGGTCTGGTGGACGCCGAGGTCACCGCCACGACAACACATGGCCCGGAAGTGGTCAGTCCCGCTGCTTGCTGCCTGTCGGTGCTCTTGTGCTAGGTCTGGCCTTGCACCGCCCCATGCCGGCCTACATCACGTGATGGCCGGGATACAGACGAGTATACACGATGAAGGATAAAATTAGCACTTTGCTAACCCTAGTTACTTGCTTCCTTTCTGATATTGTATAGGTCACTGCCCCTTTTTGATATAAACAAAGCAATGTATGTAACAATCAAAGTGTAACCTACCTATACTGCCCTGCTAAGCCAAAAAGGCATAGCTCATATAATGCAAATTGTTGTTCACAATGACGATTTTTCTAAAGGATTGTCCAACACTTGGACAATCCTTTAGAAAAATGGTTATTGTGAACGATGTGCATTATATGAGATATGCCATTTTGGCTTAGCAGGGCAGTATAGATTGTACTGTAACAATAAGTTAACGTGTGAAGTCACATTAAATAATATATTTATTTTTTATTCTAGACACGATGGTCTTCAAAAGTGCTCACTTTATCGCAAACCACCTATATTCAGCTGAGATGTAGTCTGTGGGAGGTCACTGCTCTTGTCCAAGTCGTGTCTGCTGTCGTACGGCGATCTGTTCTTCTCAAGCGGTGCTTTCATTTCCGTTATTACTTACAGTCAAGCGTCATATATTTAAAATGAAACTATAATAATATATTTGTTGCTGTTTCTCGAATCTGCGAAATATATTTCTTGGCCATTCTTGTGGGAATCCACCTACAATTTTGAATAATTCGTGACATAACGACATGCTCACACCATGATTTTTTCCCCCGCCTTGAAATACTATGTAACTACGACTTTGCGTTTTCTATACTACGAGTAAGTTATAAAACAACAGCATAATTTTTATTTTTAATACTCCACTACGTGTAAACGACGCCAGAGGTTACGTAGCAAGTTCTCAACACTAAGTATTCGGTACAAATATAACATAATTAGGGTTGGTGATTTATCGCGGGAAAAGTTGACTGTTTCAGATGGTTTTATTTTAATACTGGTGAGTCCCAATTTGACTGGGTCAATGCCACTTCTGATGCGCAAGAGCCCCTGTTTTTCGCTAAAAGAATTTTGCCCCAGTTTGTTTCAGTGCCTTACGTCCACATTTGCAATTATTATTCATGGTTATTGGCAGCGTGTCTACGTGAAGAGCCGTATCTCACGTGACTGAGCCAATTACAATAACGTTCCTGCGACACTATACGCCTGTGATTTGCTGGTAGAATCCCAAGGCTGGAGAAGAGTTAAAATATCCAATCACTGACCACGAAGCAGAGTTGCAGGTGTGGACACAAGGCACTGAAACGAAGTGGGGCAAACATCTTTTCGCGTAAACTTCCTGTATCTACTACTCATTACTAGAGACCGGAAAAACATTTATGTACCTGTAGGGTACTCTCCGAGAATATACCGTGGGCTTGGTGGAGAAACTGACTAAGCCAATTTTTGGATTTGTTGAAGTTATTGTTGTAATGTTTAATGGCAAGGTGAATATACAATTAATATAAGAGTAACGGATTAATTCATAATGATTTGAATAGAGACCAGTAGAAGTTGTTATTATTAGCACCAAGAAAATCGCAAATAAATAATCACTTTCCCAAAGCAGGCTAAATTTGACTTGGTGAGTTTCTCCACCAAGCCCACGGTGCTCAAGCAGACAACAGCTGCTCATCGGCCACTTGACGACACAGTGACATCACAGAATTGGAACTGCGTCAAATGACGTCACATAAGAATCAATTGCTAAATATGATGGTTTATCCTGGGGAAAACTTGACTGTTTGTTGGATTTCAACACACACTCAGTTTACCAGAAGACTACTGGCTTTAGCTTGTACTTGCAGCTATTACCCTATTTGAGTAAGCCAATAAGAATCCCGATATTATAATTAGAGATGATGGTTTACCGCGGGAAAAGTTGACTGTTTGATGGATTTCAATACACGTCCAGCTTACCAGAAGATTACTGGCTTTAGCTTGTACGTGGAGCAGTTCTCCTATTTGACTGAGCCAATAAGAATCCCGATATTGTAATATTGGATGCCTGGTATTGGTCTGTAGACAGCTACGTCGTGTCAGTGTTTTCAAGGCTATCTTGACACAAAACATTTTCGCGATATACCATCATCTCTAATTATAATATTTCATGCCTGTTTCTGGCCTACATGCAGCTACGTTGTGTCAGAACTATATCACCGAATCGTATATGTGGCAAGAAACTACAGCGTTTTCAAGGGTATGTTGGCACAAAACATTTTCACGATATACCATCATCTCTACCAATTGCTTATGTAGCACGAATTTATAGTTGTTTCAGTTCTAGCTTGTGTCCAATGTAAAACGCAAATTTTTCAGATCTCTACTAATTATTATATCGGAAATTTCGCGGGTTCAACGACTATACAGTTCTCTGTACATTCTGTCTTCAGCTAGGCCTACTTCTTCATTGGCTCATGCTTCGCCGGGTGATGTCCAGTTGTGAATCTGAGAAGGCACCACGAGAGTCGATGAGAGTTTTGATTCAGGTCTGCTATTGGTCCTCAAGTAAGAGTTTCATGAATTGTAACTCAATCAGAGAAGTACTGAAACTCTAGGAGTTTGAAATAGTCTTTTTCATGAATTCGCGAAATATCCGGGAATCGATTCATTACTAGGAACCAGAGTAAATGTTTTTGTACGAGTTCGCTCAATGTATTACGTGCACATTTGCAGCTCTACTTCATGCTTATTGGCAGTTTGTATCTGTGTAGAGCTGTTTCTCGTGTGATTGTGTCATTCACAACTAGGTTACTGCAGCACCAACCGTCTGTGGTTTGCTGGTAGAACACCAAGATGTTGCCAGTTTAAAACATGATAACACTGTCCTTATAGCAGAGTTGCAAATATGTACGTAAAGCTGGTATAACATCTTTTAGTTTTAAATAAATGTCTGGTCCCTACACTTCAGCCTACCTTTAGTCTTCCCGTGCATAACCATGCAATGTAAAACCCTGAAAAATTAAGTATGGTAAGATAGGTTGACTCAATGGTTACCAATGACCCCGTGCATTGTCCATTGCCGTTAGATGGACGAACGGTAGAATTACGTAAAAAAGAAGGCAATGCAGCCGGGAGCCTGGAAAGCCTTGGACTTTACACATGGCTGCAATTTTTGCTCTATTATTATTTTTTTCCTTGCTCTACTACAGCCAAGCATGACGTAACTAAGTAAACTAATAGCAAGGACAGGACTGGAAGTGATGGAACGTTTATTTTCTTCTTCGCCTTGACCCGGTATCTGCCGACTTGTGCAGCTGCAGAGGCATACATACCTTCTCCCATATCCTATCCGTCACTAGTCTCATTACACTTTTAGCATCCGGCGGTTTGCAACTTCACGAGACGCCAGCACATGCTTGTTACGGGCGCGGTGTACAGCAATTTTCATCACCACGTGTTTGTTTTTTTATTTGTACCAGATATTATTTTTTCTTATTTTAGACACAAATTGTGACTAAATTTTGCTCTCAAATTTTTTTTTTGTATCTCTCATAGTTTTCGCATAATGACTTGTTAAAGTCAAAATTTGCATGTTTCCGTTTTAAGGACTACATTGAAACCAACTGATAAACCAAACTGAAAAAATTCACAATGGGTAAAGACGTCACAAGCTACAACTTGACGTTCATAAAAACAAAGAATAACAACTTTTTGTATTTAAATAAAAATGCTGAAATCCAAAACGAAATCAAAATGCAATACATTTTTAAAATACATTTTGTGATTTAATTTATTTGAATTTGTAGCCTACAACATCGTTACTCACTGTGATTTTTTTCAGTTTGGTAAGTGAGTTTGTTTTAGTGTCGTCCTTAAAACGGAAAAAGGCAAATTTTAGCTTTAACGAACCATTACGCAATAACTACGCGAGATGAAAAAAAATTATAAGAGCAAAATTTAGTTACATTTTGTGTTTAAAACAAGAAAAAAATTATCTGGTACAAATAAAAAACATGGTGATGAAAATTGCTGTACACTGCGTCCTTAAGGGGTCTGCCTACCTCGGAGCCCTGGCGATGAAAGAATAGGGTTTTATATGTTAAATTATTTTCAATGACACTCGGTCACCTTATGTTATATTGCATCCGGACGAAAATCATTTTCTGCGCTGAGAAAAGGAGAATAATTCTACGTAAATAATTGCAGAAAATAAATTATTAATAACCATTTTCGCGTGTTTTTTTTTGTGTGTAAAAATGCTTTTTTGTCCACAATTTTCAGGATATTGAAAAAAAACTGCCTACCCGATCCATGGCAATGTACGCGGCACCGAGACGAACAAAAAAGTCAGTGGTGGCATATATGTAACTTCAAACGTTACTGAGCCAAGAGGAAATCATTTAACCTGTAAAACCCTCGCCTGGAAACTTGACCCCTTTGTTGTTTGGCTGTAGTTCACCAAGTTACCGAGAATATTGTGTTTTATTGGCGCTGATGTTAGGGCGGTCGGACTCAAACTCCGCCCACTTCCTTTCCACTAAGATAAACAATTTTTCAAAACGTATTTTTTTATCAATTTATGAAATACTTCCTTCGCTCACAAATTTAATAAAAGGCTTCAGCAATCTTTATTTACTTTATAAATTTAACAATGGGAAAAAGTGGGCGGAGTTTGGGTCCAACCGCCCTAACAGAAGCGCCAATAAAACACAATATTCTCGGTAACTTGGTGAACTACAGCCAAACAACAAGGGAGTCAAGCAAAATACATAGGTAGATAGGCGAGTGTCCAGACCTGTTCCTCTACGACCGTGGTATGTACACAGTCTCAGCCAATAGTCTTGAAACCATCAACGTTCCATAGAGTTCCTTAGGTGGCACGCCGGAGATATAAATGCGAACATGAAACGGGTAAATATGTCGCATCGCCACAACGAGACAAAAACTGAACTAGCGTGCAAGATTGACGCGCATCGATTTTTACAATTGGGTTCTTAGCAGTGATATTTAATTTTATTGGTGGAAAGTCTGCAGCTAAGCTCAGTACACGTTTCAGAGTTTCGCATACTCCGATCAGTACATTTTGAGTATGGGCAGTCTGGGTGAGTGAGAGATTTTGGTCTTTAGCGCTGGTGAGGGGTGACATGAGGTGAGTATGAAGCAGTGCCGGGATGAAGGAGCGGGGGAAACGGGAGATCCCAGAGAAAACTCGCCGACCGACAGCATCATCCGGCACTATTCCCACGTGCAAAAAAACCGTGGACCGACCCCGCCAGGAATCGAACCCGGATCGCCTTGGTGGGAGGCGAACGGTCTGACCATTCGGGCTCCTTACGGCAGTCTCAAAAGGCCGTTTTAGTTATATGTTGGAGGGCTTCGAAACATAGTTTTTACCGAGCATGGTGTCCAAACAATGAGATTCCAACTTTGCCCGAAGTGTTTCCTTTTCGTACACTGACCCAATAAGTGCAGCTTATTTCCTTGTACATTACAACGAATTTGAAGCGCGTGGTATGCGGCGCACTTAACGTTCACTTAAAATTAAATGATAAAAAAATTGGCATTTCCTCATCGGTTGCCTCAGCTGCTGAAATTATTCCTCTCTTGTCTCGACAACACAGAACACTTGCTATTATATAATAAAATGTTTGGTCTAGTGTCCGCAAGACAGTTAATAAAGATGAGATAATAATACAAGTGAACACTTAAACTTTTATAGGTACTTAAAGTCTGAAATGACGCCAGTTTTGCTATACGTCACACAATCTTCAGGGTTATTGATGGCTGTAACTGCTAAGGTACATACAACGCTAATAACACCCATAAGAAATTTAAAATTATGAGGACGAGCAGGAAACGGAATTGCAGAATCCAAGAGTAATATTTAAAATAGAAAAAATTAGGGAATTGAATTTACATGGGTTACGTAGTAAGTAAAAAACATTTCGAGATAACCTACATCGAGCGACGATGGTTAAAAGTAAATTTAAATGCAATTCAAAACCCTGACTGACAGGAGGCCAGAACCATCTCCCGCCATTTCCAAACATCACACACGCACACATTTTCGCCACACAAGTGGGCATGGCAAATTGAGCAATTGATAACCCACGCCCGGCCTTCTCATCGACTCAATTTACGACCATCTAGTCTGTTCCAAGTGGTTAGAGTGCACTACAATCATGGAGATACTTTCGCCCGCAGTCAGTCAGCGTGTAGCCATGCGACGTAAATATCTGAAGCAAGACTAGTGGCCTGCAGAGCTTCGGCTGATAGAAGAAGGTTACGTTAACTTCCCAGCGTGCGAGTCATGTCTGCTTCGACATAACATTCAAAGAACGCAATACGAGTGACTTCGTGACACTTAAGGACCGTAATCTATAGACCTCTTTCGAATGACAACCAACTACTATCCCCATAGAAAAAGCAATGGTGAGCAGTTGGTTGTCATTCGAAAGCCGTTTATAGATACGAAATTAATTTTAATATAAAAAATATTTCCTACACACAAAATAACAGTGTGAGATTTTAACGTGCATTATTACTAATTTAAATGACTACGTAGTTTTTCATCCGAAACACGAAGTATAGCAGCCGACGAATTTACGGAGCTATTTAGCGTGCTACTTCACCTGAGTAAATTTTATACCCTAAATCCCCAAATGTTTACTGCACTAACCTGGCTACGTTGTTGATTTAGTAGCCTAAATAGTAGTTTCGGACACGGCTTATGATACATCATTGTAATTTTTTCTGTTTACCCTGTATCCATTTTAGGTCCTCCGCCAATCTCTGAAGGCTAAAACGTTTCGTAAATACTATTCGTACGCAAGTCTCATAGAAAAATATTTCATATTAACATTACATTTTGTAGCAGTCGAGGGTTCTGAGTGATCTTTCCACCACTGCTTGAGAATGCACAGTAAAAATGTTGTCTTTACAACAAAGAAAGATTTCTCTTAGAGGATATTTAGCTTGAGATGAATAAATCATTAAAATTCATGCTATTTTCAATTAAAACATTTCGAACCTCAGTTCTTTATGTTGTAATGAATTAATAAATGAGAACGTAGTTTGTGTCCAAGTAGTTACCAGCTACCTGAAATTAAAAACCGCTAGCAATACTTTGCACAATCGTGTAAATTAGATATCCTACTTAGGACAGTTTCATTAAGCAAAAAATAAAAGGAGTTTTGTATAAACCCAAAAATTTGCAAAGTTAGTACATGACAACATTCACATACAAGGAGTCTTAAAATATGTGAATGCTGAAAAACACAGCAGTACTGATTTTCCCGCTGAATATGACTGCTTAAATAACCTTAAATTTTCTAATTTATAAATTTTAAATACTGCCTGCGTTTAAAATGAAAGGTCGTGAAGATTCTCAAAAGATGCAGCGGCGCCACTGCTGCTCAGTATCCCAAGAACAAGTGCACCTGTCTGACAGTTCTGTTGCCATCATTTTTTTTGTGGTTACCTGCGAGTCTTTTGTTTTCTATGTTATTTTACGATCCGATCCTACATACTTACGGTCACGGGTTCCTATGTTATTTTTTTAGTAAGATTTATTCTTTAAATATTGAAAGCGAGCAGATATTACCAAACCGTTACATAGAAGTGTTGGACATTTTTTGTACTATGTAGCCCAATTTTTCGAAACATAAGTTTTTACAATTTTGAATAATTACTGAGCAACAAAATTAAAGCCTATAACTAGCCAATATTATTTAGACTTTGTTACAAACAGTTTCCAACATTTCTATGTAACTGTTTGGTGATATCTTTCCCTTTTAACGCTTAAAAATTAAACTCTTAAAACAGGATAAACCCGTGGCCTTTAAATACTGTCATCTTTACTCGATCATTCAGTTGATTGAAATGCTGTTTCACAAGAATAAAATGGTCGAATTAATTTCTGAAATGACATTTGACAGCTGTCAAAAACAGTGTACTCATCCATGGGATAGGAATCGTGCCGAACGATGCCACTGGCCGGCGGGTTTTCTCGAGGATATTCCGTTTCCCCCGCCCATTCATTCCGGCGATGCTCCATACTCACCTCTCATCCCTCACCAGCGCTAAAGACATCGACGTTAAGTGTCTCACTCACTCCATGGGATAGGAAAATCGCGGAAAAAGTTTGCTAGGCTCCAGCGTAATGTGCGTAACACTGACATTTTTGTATCGATATTGACTATCGTTTACTTGATGTACTGTCTCTTCAATATAACTGTACAGCTGCAACCAAGAACTTGAGATATTTGTCCCGAAACTGTTCACACATTTCACAAGTTGCAGCATACAATAATAGCTACTACAGTTATTGGAGAATATGTTCACTTTAAATATTTTCGCGATTTTCCAATGTCTTTGGGGTTGACTGTACAAAGTGGGCAGGTAAGAGATTTAGTACAGCGTTTAACATCGAGGCCTTCAGCGCTGGTGAGGTGTGACACGAGGTGAGTATGGAGCAGCGCCGGAATTAAAGGACGGGGGAAACGGGAGATCCCCGAGAAAACCCGCCGACCAACGACTTCGTCCGGCACGATTCCCACATGTGAAAATCCAGGGACCGACCCAACCGTGAATCGTAAACAGACCGCCTTGGTCTGACCATTCGGCCACCGCGGCCTCCTAGGCTATACAAAGAGCGGCCAAGCGTTGTTGAGAGTGTCCGCGGGCACACGACGTGTACTGCTGTGCAGTGATTTGATGTGGAAACAAGTGCAAGTGCTCGCGTGGCGTTGCCCTCTGTCCATTCAGCTGGATCGTTGACTTGCTACAGTCCACTTAGTCTGTCCCTATTTTCTCTCGCTCGCTAGAAACACGCGCCTTTTATGTTGTTCGAACCTGTGTGGAAATCCAGACTGACACCACATGCCCGTGTGCTGTGAAACTGAAGAAACTGAATTCTGGAGAGAAAAAAAAGATCTTTATACAATCGCGAAAACCAAACTAATGAAAGGATTCCGTTAGTGTTAAGGTGGCTCCCTAAATAGACTGTGTCTGTGTGCGAGGCACGAAGTCGATGGACTTATGGTGCCACTTACTGGCGTATGTAATACAATTTCACCTCTACGCGAAAGCAATTCAACTGTCGAGCTGCGCGTTGTTATTGTTAGACATACCGCCGTGCGCATAGATGCGATGAGGCACGTGGTCGTTGTAGCTCAGTAGTACGTAAAACGGTGCAGGAGGAGGGTGAGTTAGCCAGGGGAAGGGGGAAAACGGGTCAGGGGGCAGAATGGGGCTTGTCTACCCAAAAATTTAATTACATTTGCTTTCAAAACAGTCATTAATGACCCACAATTCTCACCATTTAGAATTTCCAAAAAATTCTTTTTTGGTTCTTAAATATTCACTTTAAATTTTATTATCGGTATTTCTTATGTGAAAATTGAAGTACAGAAAAGTCATCAAAAAAATTTTACTTATAAATTTAAAATTTAGAAATATATGCTTTAACGAATTACATAAGATAATCTGGAGTACTTATACTAATCACTTACACGATCAAAAAATACGTTAAAATGAAAACCACGCGAACAAAGTCGCGGGCAACACCTAGTCCGAAATGAAAGTTAAAGTAAAAAGATAATTATTCCACGACGGTAACAGTTTCTTACTCGGAGTATGATGCATTTGAATACAGTCTATCCAATTACGGCAACCCCAAATAATTGTCGCCACTTACATGTGCAAATATTTTTCCAGATGCATTGTTGTAGCGTAACATATTGTACGGCTGCCAAATGTACGGCAGTTTGGTGTCGTAAAGAGTTCATCATAAATGCTGATGATGCAGTTGTCAAAAGTAGTTATATAGGATTGCCGTTTTCTTTCATTTTCGTTCTGTCACCCAAAAACTTCATGGCAATGACTTGTTCCAGATTTAGTTTGAGCATTATGCCGCTGTAACTAGAACTAGAGTATTACGAAACTTATCGTAATCTCAATAAAAATATATTCAGACAACACCAGCGAAAACACTTCACCAAGCCGTTCAAGTGTTCTTCGTTAATCGCATCCAACAAATCTGTGAGTACTTGACTGAGTATGCTCGATAACATACTGGCACCGAATATATACAGATACTATGCAAAAAAAAGTTCTCACGTCAGATAGCACCGGCAGTTAAAAAGGCCTATGCACAGGCTATTACCAACATTGCACGTCAATATACAGTTGGGGAGGGGGAGGGAGGGTTAGCCCATTTGCCTCCCACCAAGGTGATCCGGGTTCGATTCCCTGCGGGGTCGGTCTCCGGATTTTCGCATGTGGGAATCGTGCCTGACGATGCCGCTGGTCGGCGGATTTTCTCGACGATCTCCCGTTTCCCCTGCTCTTTCATTCCGGTGCTGCTCCATACTCACCTCATGTCACCCCCTCACCGACACTAAAGACCTCGACTTTAAGCGCTGACCAAAATCTCACAATCAATATACAGTCTATGCTATGGAGCACGGACTGAATCATTTTGCTGTGAAATGCTACACTGGACAACGCGTACACTCCAGTTAAATACGACTCGCCTGGTATGTAGTTGCCAATAATAGCTGCAATGACGTTCCGCAGTAACACGATCCAGCCCGCACGCTAGCTATGTACAGGACCCGCAGCCTAGGTAAGGTTTCGAGAGAGAGTAGCGCAGCAGATGTGAAATGGTATCTACTGCTCAGCTACCCGCCCTACACTTCCCCTTCCAGCCAGTAAAAGAGGAAATGACGGAGTCCTGAGTGTGCCATTATTAGCTTCAACCAATCAGCAGATGCGCACACCTCCGATGGTTAAGGACAGGAGAAGGAGGAGGAAACTTCTCCTCTGCGCGTCGCCAGGGCCTTAATTTTTGTACTGTGAACTGTAGCGCGTAAAACTTCTACATTTTCGGACCTGTGTTCATGTAATATTTTTATTCCTCTATATGTGAAGATTGTTTCTCGAAAATATTGACGAGCAATTTTGTAACATACTGTATAAACGCATGAGCGGTGCCGTAGTGTGTCATGACTGTCATGCCTATTATTTTAAACGCGAAAGCAATAAACTTGATTAACTATTCTTATACGATTTTAAATATGCAGAATGTGTGTTAGAAATATGATTTTGGGATCCTTCACAATGGTTCAAAACGTTTTTTTTAAGACTGTTGGATTCCAAAAAATACTGCCCGGATTAGAAAAAAAAACAAACATGAAGTATGCGTTGACATATACACTAACAAAATTATAGGGTCACCGTTTAAAGTCCAATAGTAAAAACACTGATACAACAGTGCACGAAGTTTTAGCGCACTGCAAATAGAGGCGATACTCTTCTTGACGAGCATAGTACTCTTGGCCCTTATTGCTGTATTTCGTCACAAATTACACTGTCAGAAAAAAATTCCGTGAAATTACGGAAAAGTACAGGCAAAAAATAGTCCACACATCTTCGTAAAATCAAGTTTTGCTTAGTTTCAAAATCCTCCGTAAAATTATGGAAACCACTTCCGTATAATTTCTGTAATTTTCTGTAAATATTTCCGTGAATCTACGGAACTTTTTAGCAGCGCATAAGCTTTCGGTAACCACGACCTCCGTGCTAAGATATTAGTGGTTTCTGTTCTTTCTCTTTATCAAACCGTCACATGTTTAGCCTGTGATAACACTATGCGACTACTAGTCCAATCAGGACAGCTCCGCTGACCGCAATTGGGAAAGGTCAGCACCTTCCCACTACGCCATCCTCTAGGACTATCATAACGGAACTGCGTCACGTTGAGAGAGATTGCGTTGTTTAGAAAGCGCCGGTTCCCTCGTAGCATTTAAGGACTATGATAAGCTACGATGTCAAGTGGACGACTGTAATACTCAAAATCGTCAATAAAATCTGAACTACTCATCAAAATTCAATGAGCTTTTTTTTTTTTTTGCCAAATAGATACTTTACCAACGGATGTTTATTTGTATAGCACTATGCGGTAGTATGCTTTACTTTCGACTAAAAAATTAAAAACTGTTTTTAGAAAAATACGGGACTGAAGCCACAAAATCTACAAAATTTAAAATACTCTTAATTTTTTATAATTATTTAACATGATAACATCTAGGCCTCTATGGTGACCGAATTTCTAAAATTCTCTTTTTTTCATTTGAAAATAATAATAATAATAATAATAATATTAATAATAATAATACTATCAGAAAATCTCAGAGCGAGAGGTTTAGGGATGTTAATAATTATTTTCAAATGAAAGCGCGAGTATTTCTGAAATTCTGTTCCTATAGATGCCTACAGATTATCATATTAAACATTATGAAAATGACAGTTATCCATTTTTTATAGATTTTGTGATTTTAAACCTTTATTTTTCTAAAAACCCTTGTTAATTTTTTACTCGAAAGTAAAGCACACTACCGCATAGCAGTGTTATATGTACGTGTATGTATACATATAATATATGTGCGTGTGCGTACGCGTGTGTGTCCGCTGATAAAATATCTACTCGGCAAAAAAAAATCTTATCGAATTTTTATGAGTAGTTTAGATTTTATTGACGTTTGAGTTTCGCCGGGCAGACAGTCAAAGGAGTGTGATAAGGTAAATACACGCTAAAGCCACAATCTTAACTCTATACGTTTTCAAACTACAAAACAACCCCCCTCATAATGATATTAGCCAACTTTATGAGCAAACATTTACCCAGAATGATGCATTCATTAAACGTAACATACATGTTCCACTGTAATTAAATGTACGAGATTTCGGTGTCACTGACTGTTCTTCATAATAAGTTACTCAAGAAAAAATTTAGTTCAGAAAGTTGGTAAAACCTATTGTCTAAGGTCGCTATATTTTTTTATCGGCTTTCAGAAACATACAATTTTAAACTTATGCTTTTAGCGCTGAAATTTTTACTATGCCCTCTTAAGGGGCCTCCCTATATAGGCTGCGTTTGTGTGTGTGAGGCAGGAGCAATAAGGTTGCCGTTGACCGACGTATGTAATGCATTATCGCCTCTCCGTGCAAGCCACTCAGCTGGCGTGCAGTGTTTTACTAATTATCCTTTTACCTGTGGGACTTTAAGAGGTGACCACATTATTTTATTTGTGGCTAGCATAGTTCAAAGTCTAACGCTTGTTTCTATAGTTGTGTTCTTCTAGTCCGGTTGTTATTTTTACAGACGACAGTCTGAAAACACCATTTTTGGCCATTTTAAGAGGCCCGAAAATGACGTAATTTTTTATACTATAGCGACATAGTTTGAAGTGTGTGTTATTTTCGTAGACATATAAATATAATGCAACTTTAGTAGTTTCGTCAAAGACAGAATAATCGCAACTTGCTGCCTTGCTGCAACACATTTCAAGCGCAAGTAGGGAGGTCCCTTAATAATTGGACGAGAGGCTGAAACGAGACTACTCAGTTGTTTTTCACGCTGTCTAACCACGCTTGTCTTTCGTCTGTCTTACTGGAAGATACAAAGCTATACTCTTTCCACTCTAAGGTAAATATTGCCAACGAAAAAAATCAAAGCAATTGAATTATATCTTGATTACTTACATTATGATTGTACCATAGCATAGTTACCTTGTATTTTCCAATATTTCAAATATAATTTACGCTGCGCAAAAATGTTATTGACATTCACTTGGATGAATTAGCTGCAACCTTAGAATGGATAGAGTATAAGCAAGTAAACGTAACGAGTTAGCGAGAGATTTTAAGTTTTCGTGTCATATTCATTTTTGAGGTTATTACGAATGTTGTTGTAAAATATGAACGACGTTTGCAATTTTAAAAATAGTCTGTATTGTTAAATAACAGGCGATTTTCAAGCACTTGACATATTTGTTGTAAAATTACTTGTAATCTGTGTTATTATTGTCTAGCCCACATTTCGATACCCCAACTAGTCTTGTCAAGCTGACAAAGGCGAACGTTCGGGCTTCCAGTTTAAGATAATTAACTTAAATCAGGAATGGAAGATGGCCTAAAACAATGTTCATTCTCACATGGACAACCTTAATGTTTGCAATTTTCAGTTAACAGAAAAAAGTCTATGAGGCATTCTTAGTTTTCTAAACCGGAGTTTCTCCCGCACAAACTTAGTCAGTGTCACCAAACGAACGCAAGGGCACATAAATATTACAAATTAATAATATTACAGACAGGCGCATGACAGTCTGAAAGGAATAACTGTTTTAATAATTAATCGTGAATGACTTGGTTTGTTAAAACCACAAGGCGGCAGAAATGACGTGCTAAATAGTTTTTTTTTTTTTTTTTTTTCGTTGACAATACTCAGACTCATACATTTTAAGTATCATTTCGTTTCCCCTTTGTACAACTAGACTACACCAGCTTACAAGACCAGCTAATATCAAAGCATCAAGGTACAACCGCAAATCTTTCAACAAACGTGTTTTGCATGAGTTATGTATTTCTCTGTTGGCAGAACTGCAGGCTGTAATGACAACCGTTACAGAAAATATAGGGTTACCACGCAAGGTGGAATATTTTGTGGCTGTGGCCGCTACGAGTGTCCGAAACCATCAGTGCTCAGCCATTAACAATAATCAATAACATGTACAACGTAAATACAGTAATTTAGGTTAGAAGAGTCGTAGAGAGTCAGTTGAAATTGCAAAAAAACAGGATTGTTTGTTTAATGTTACTCAACTACCATAATTCGTTCAATACCATTTCCATTTAATTTGGTTTTACATACAGGCAAGAGGAGCAGGGTTAGTAAAGGAGTGTTTAATAGTATCACGGCCAGTTACCCTTAATACAGCAGGGAAGTGAAAGTTGGAAACCAAGGGATGAAAGCTAGTCAGCAACCTTGGGCCTGCATGGGAGACAGAGCTCGGAGGCTGTAAACTAGGCCACATAGAGACTGTGCTGTGCAATGTAATATTAATTTTGTTATTAGTCATCACAAACTGCACAAATTTTGTAAACAAGTTATGTTAATCTGTGTTAATTTGGAAAATATATATTAAATTGATACAGATGAAAGTTTGGGTTTGATATTGTCAGCCACCCGCGAGAACTGCGATTGGTTGGAAGTTAAATGTGGCGTTTCTAGGAGATTTCATTGTGGTAGGCGCGGAGTAGAAAGTTAAGCATACTCTTGTCAACACCACCACTGAGTGTTGATGTGTCGCAGAGTCGCTGCGGGCATTCGCGTGAGGCCGCACATAAAACTGAACTTTCGCTGAAATAGCCACGAACTGTCAACGTGCTGCAGTGTCGCTGCGGAAATTCGAAAGAATCCACGAATTTGGTTACTGCTGTAGTGGGCGCCACGAAGTGCGGAAGAGCCCCTGGTCGCCACAATCGAGAGACATGGCAGTGTGCACTTTTTGTAAGAAGGAAACTAAGTGTGAGGTTTAAAAAAAAAATAACGCACCTTGTAGATAATCTTTCGCGGGACTGACGAATCAAGGTCGTTGTTTCCGAAATATCTAACGAAATAATTGCCTGTGTTATCTTTAAGTAATAATCGAACCCCACAATATTCTAGTAGTAGCGTTTAGCATTGTTTTAGAGGGTATGTTAAAAAGCACGGGCTCATATATCGACCAATTGCCTTTAAGTAGTGTGGTCGTATCTTGTACTGCGATTATTAGATACATGCAAAATTTGAGTTTTTTTTTTTTTTTTTTTTTTTTTGCCAGCATACTTGACTCTAAACGGCTGTACACAAGTTCAGCATCCTCCATTGGCCAAATATGTCGTATACCGCGGGGAATGCAGTCTCGCGGCCAACTGAAACACAAGTTGTACTCTGGTTATGTACAGAGTAGTGAAGTTTAGTCTTGTCACCAAATAACAACGCTAGTTTTGTAGGTCCCTAGCGATAACACGTGTGTAAAAATTACTAACTGGAACAACAAGCCACGACGAAAACAAAGTGCGAAAACTCCCTGCGATGAAAGTCGAGAGATTATAGGTAGACGTCGAGTGCCATTGTCGAAAGCGGCCATACAAAACAACGCTTTGAGGGTAATTGTGCCCTTCTATATTACATTAAAAATGTTTTAAAACTACCATCATTTCATTTGTGGTCTAACTTGTGGCCTTTGAAGCCAGTATCTCTGGATTATTAGCAATATTGTATACTTTGCATTTAAAACATTTTTCATGCGTTTTCTGCCAATCATATATGTTTCAATAGTTTCCAACCCAATATTTAATAAGCAACGTCATATTTACAGGTTTTTTTTAATTTTAAACTATTGAGGATATATTTCTTAAATATATAAATGCCACATCGCCGCAACGAGTCATGTGCTGAACTGGCGTGCAAGATTTCCGCCATTCCATTTACGTATGGGATTTTAAGCGGTACACAAACAATTTTTTGGTGGAAAGTCTGTGGAAAAGTTCAATGCACAGTTCTATTTTAGTTTCACATACATCCCGCTAGTACATTGTGAAGAACGGCAGTCGGAAAAGGCCGTCCATACTTGCACAGAGTGTGTTTTCTGTTCGTACATTCGCATAATGGACATTTGTGGAATAGTTCCATTGGATTAAAAAACCTTCTTTCACCGATAATTACAACGAATTTGAAGCGTGTGGAAAGGCGGCAGGCACACTTAAGGGCGTTCTAGTGCGATAAAATCATAATTTAAAATTTTTATGAAATAGTGTTAGTTTTGTAGACAGTACTTGTGAGTGCAGTTTCCTCTTACGAAACGATTTTAGCTGGCGTAGTTTTCTCATAACGGTGTGTCAAAGTCCAAATTTGCATGTTCTGCTGCCATGCAAATAGTGAAAACCAACTAACCTACTTAAACAAAATAATTCACTGTGAACTTACATCCCATGAGCTATGTAATAAAGCATTTTAAAAACTCACAAATAAATATTATGAATTAAAAAAAGCGCACAAGTACAGAAAAATGGCAAATTCAGCAATATTTTTTAAAATACAAGCTCAGTTCACGGAATTTTTTTCAAATGTTTTATTACGTAGTCCATTGTATGTTATTTCACTATGAATTATTTCACGTATGTAAGTCAATTAACTTTCACTATTTGCATGGCAGCTGAACACGCAAAATTTGAATTTGACGTACCGTTATGAGAAAACTATGCCAGATAAAATTGTTTCGTAAGAAGGAACTGCACTCACAAGTATCGTCTACAAAACTAACCCTATTTCGTATAAATATAAAATTATGACTTTATCGCACCTGGCTCCCTTAAGAGGCCTCCCTAGATAGGCTGCGTTCGTGTGTGTGAGGCAGAAGCGGTAAGGTAATTGAATTCAATGGCGAGGTTGCCGTGTCGTTGACCGACGTTATGTACATTATCTCGCCTCTCCGCGCAAGCTACTCAGCTGGCGTGCAGTGCTGTAGTATTATTATTTTTCCTACGAGACTTTAGGCAGTGACCGCGTTATTTTATTTGTGGGCAACCCGCAGCATAGTTCAAAGTCTAACGCTTGTTTCTATAGTTGTGTTTTTCGTTTCCAACTGCTATTTTTACAGATACGGCAGTCTGAAAAGACCCATTTTTGGATATTTTGAGAGGCCCGAAAATTGTGTTTTTAATAACCGAGCCGAATGTTTGTAACTATAGCGACATAGTTTGAAGTGTGTGTTCCTTTCGTAGGTATATAAATATAATGCAAGTTTGTTGTTTCGTAAAAAAAAAAAAATTCGACACTTTTAGCTTTCCCCAGCTCTACTGTGTGTGGTTACTGGTTCCTTCCATGCGTGTAAGACAACAGACCACCGTCTACTGCAACAGTTCATCGTCTACCCTCAAATTCTTCACACTCGAAAGTGTTTCATGTTACAAAACACTTGCTGCCTACGCGTAACGCAGCCACCAAGATTGTTGGCAGGTTGAGAGGCACGAAGAGAAGGTTGGACGAATGTGCGACGGGGAGCTACAGGCTAACGGGCCGTCTGCTTTTCTTCTCATGCAAATTCGGAAGGTTTTGAGTTTGAGCTACGATAAGTCTCAAGGATGTCGTACTATAGTTGGTGCAAAGACTCTACAGGATGTAAAAGATACGTGTTTACAATTAAACACATCAGTGTAGAGGGCTTCGAGAAGAGCAATTTGATACGGGACACTTGTGCTCCACTGGGTTGAGAAATATACGTGAATCGCTCTACAAATGTGAATCAAGACACATGCGCGGAGTGCTGCTTAAATCTAGCAGGGAACGTTTAGTTACTGTTTTTTTTTTATAATATGTTTCATGCCAAAATACCCCAGCCAAAAACTAAAATCAGGAAAGAAGAAAGCTATTTACGAATATATTCGCAGACCCTATGAAACACAAAGTGTCCTATATCAAGGAGCCCAGTGCACTAATGAGTAAGTCACCACGTACCGTCTACATCCTGTATACAAGGAGTTTTGGTAGTAGAGTTGTAGATATGGGAGGGCGGAACTCACCTTGAAGCGCGCGTCGTACAAGAGGACGAACATGGCCGGGATGTGCGGCGGAGAAGAGAGCCTGCGATCATTCTCACGGAGCAGCCCTGGGTCTCTGTCCAGCTAGCTCATCGGGCGAAGACGCACTAAGGACTGGAGCGTTATCAAGACGGGCCCTGGCACCGTGGTGCGGGGGCGCTTGTTGACACTGGGCCAGATAGGGACAACAGCAGCGGCTGACCCCGCCTGACCGCCTCGCGCCAGGTCGAGAGACCCGCTCCCGTCCTGTCCAGCCATCACAGGCTGCACTGGCTCTCTCTACTTAACTTCTAACTGGCTATACGTAGTCTGGACAGTACAACGTTGCCTGATTTCACATTTCTCTTCTAAGAAAAATACTTGGTAGTTCCGCTGTGTTCAGTGGCGGATTTAGAAACATATTTTTTTTTTGGGGGGGGGGGGGCTTATATGATTTTGTGGATTGTAAAAAATACAAATCATCTCAAAGGTGTGATTAGAACAAAACTACAGTATTCTTGAGGCAACTGGACATAATTTGGCAATGTAATGTTGAACACGAATTTGCCCGCCTCCTTCTTAAGTCCGCTCCTGGTTGTGTTGAGCTTTAAAAGTATCTTTAAGCATGCCTTAACACACCATGCTTTTCCAGGAAGTCAGGGTGGTTTGAAGGGTCAACACAATGGAGCTGTAGGGCATGTTTCTCACGAGAGATATGATGAAATCAGACAAACTTATACTGTACACACTGTACATAGGTGGCAATACAGCCTGGCCATGCCCTCCTTCTCCACCTCAAAGAAAGCCATTCAATACGAAAACTTCGCAAAAACACTTGTTTTATCCAAGAAGGGCCGTACAAAAAGGGATATGAGGGGGGGGAGATGAGGGGTGGCCGAGCCTCTAAAGTAAAATGAGGGGGCAAATTATGTCTCTTTCTCTCTTCCCCCCTCCTTTACCCAAAATGTTCCATATTTACATTACAGAATTTTGTTTATTTGTAGGCGAAATGCTGTAAATTGCATCCAAGGTGCTGAATCATTCTGCAAGAGACACTTTTTTTATTAACAATTTCCTCCCCGTAACCCCCCTCAAACTCAGTCAATAATTGGCACGCCCCTGCGCTGTTTTGAATATGTGCAACCATTCGTTACACAGCGAATTTTGGGCGATTTTATGTATCTATGTAGTTGAGTAATGTGTATTATGTGTAATAACTTTAGAGGAGCCATTTCCAAACATAAATCAATCGGTATTTTCATAGCACCGTTTTTCTAAGGAATAAACTCTCTAAGTTAATAGTTAAAGTTAAGAAACAACCAGTATTTATAAAACCTCATGTTTACCAGACAGAGTTTTCAAACAACCAGATATCTTACCAGCAACTTCAACTAAATTGTTAGGTATAGCAACTAAACTGTGATGAAAAAAAAAATAAAACAGACGGAAAACGTGCCTCCCAGAACATTTTTGCGTACGCGTATTAATTTCATTTCGGTGAGATCCAAATTTAAGTTATACATTATAAAAGACAAGTGAAGGGCTAAAATCCCTTAGTTAAAATTTAACATAAGAATTAGAAACAAGCAGTTTTCGTACATACAGGCCTAAAACTCTTTTTGGCGCATTTTACCCAATTTACAGAAAGTCACTGTATATTCTGCACCGTCTGTTATTACTCCACTGAAACCAAGGCACGTAGCTTTATCAAAGTTTGAAACAAGTGGTTCGTTACCGTTATTTGGTAACTAACAAACTCAAACAAGAAACCGAAGACTCGCAACCCTAGCACGCAAGCGACGTAGCACGTCATTTCAAATAGTGAACAAACACACTTACCAAAATAATAATTAAGAACGCATTCAGAGAATACTGCGCTAGTCATGAATATTCTCCAAACCCTGTGAACGCCAACATGGCGGAACGAAGGAGGGGGAACGGATTGATGTCATGGCCGCAAAGGAGGAGTGGAGGTGGTAGGATTTGTAATTTCAACTAGAAATTATAATTTAGTCCTTTTTATAAGTACGATGTTTATTACTGGTGTTAATACAGATAAACAAACATTGCAGACTATCTAATAAGTATCTTTTCTAAATTACAAAAATTAATCATAAAAATAAACAATGCGAAATTTGTGGGAAGGTGAAAGAGAACAAATGTCTCCCTTGCAGCCCAAATTGCCGACATAGCAACAGTATAGTAAAAAAAAACTGTCATTTTACACCGGTGTATATTGAAGTTTAGTACGTGAGTAACTACGAAACTTGTTTAGGGCCCTACACTAAACTTTACCGAAGATCTTCCGGTATATAAGGGAGGAGAGGGGGTGAGATGGACGTGGTTTCCCCATCATCTAGGAGTTAGTGATTTTCGCCGCAACTTGTATTAAGTTTCGTGGATCAATAAGGTACGGGACACAGCTTTGTAATATATTCTGGAGTTGGAGCTGCTTGAGTGCTCTCGTCATCTTCTCCGTTATAACCGGGTAATACAGCATGCATAATACTGTTAAAAGGTTTTACCCTGGGTGAGGCCAGTCTTTTTCGGGAAGAAAAACTAAATGAAATTTCAAAATGTCCTAACACACAACACTTAACTTCCTTTGATTTGTCGTTTTGACAGTTTTTAAATTACGTCATTTACTTAATGTATTTCTCGTTATTTATCGTTAAAACAAATAATTGTTATCCGTCTTCAGCTCCAGTATAATACTGTAGTAAGTCCCACTCACGAATGTATAGTCCTCTCTCTCTCTCTCTCTTCAGCACTCCCGCCGCCGCACACTTCTCGCTGATACTCGGTCATCACTCGCTGACCACTGTACTGATCCCTCGTCGCTGTTGTCACCTCTGTCACCTCATCAAATTCTGCACACTGGTCTAAGACGCAACTGACCAGGCCATCACATGTCCTATACAAACCATGGCCTCATCCAGAATATTCTTCGCACTTCTAGGAGCAGCGGTAAAGGGAGCCGTGTCAGAAAGCGGAGCTGGCTGACGTCACCTAGATAGAAGCGCAGAGCGAATCTGGTGGTAAAGGGAGATAAGGATGTGGCTAACTAGCGTGTGTGGCCCAGGCGCTGCATCGTAACTCAGCCCTGTCGTCATCAATAACTCTGCAGCGAAACTAATCACTGCTAGTCGGAAACTTTTCATACAGACGTGACAGAAATACTTTTGTGATGGCGACTGATTTTCTTTAAAAATGGTATTTTAATTAAATTTCTCAATCACAAATTCTACGATAGTTACTTAAAAAGGAAGCTGTGTAGGAAATATAGAATGTGTTGACAGTCATTTCAATATCATATTTGTTTACATATCTTAACTACTGTAATCTCGTAATTGGATCCAAATTAATTATTTACTGATTTCAGTCTAACATTAGCAAAAATATAGATAAACGTCATCTCACTTAAGCTTAATATAATCTGTTAGCTAATGTTTTATGCCACTAATAGCTCTGAATTTCAAAATAATGTCGTTTAAAGTATAGTAAACATAAATTAAAGCAAAACAAAGCTATTCGGAAAGTTTCTTAAAGTTGTTTTACTTTGCCAACTAATGAAAAGCATTTAATTGGGACCAATACCTACAATTTATAAATTATCTTTTTATTTCTCAAAACTAGGAGTTCAGAATTTTTTTCATTTCGTGGACCGAGAAGGTATTTCCTGAAATAGGTACCCATTGTTCGAAGCTATTACCTGTTACGACACAAATCTGGCAACAGATTCACAATGAACACTTATCAAGAAAGTTTTACGCAGCCTGAATTTCGGTGCAATCTTACACCTACGTCTCTCAATTTACAAGGAGCAGTGAATTAATGCACACACCGCACGAGACATACACATACACTTAACTTTACACACGAATACAAAATGAGAAAAAACATGTTTAACCTATACAACACTTATGAAGTTAAATACATGATGTTAATGAATGACGATTAATACAGCCTGTAGAGAGATAGCCGACACTGAGACAAGAAATTTGATATCGACACTTGGGGTCGCAATAGTCAGGAAACGCCTTAAAATTGGTGATCAAACGAACATATCGCATCACAGATGTCACACATCGCTGCATCTGTGACTGCCAGTCGTAGTGATCGTGTTGCATCAAACCAATTAATTGTGTCAACATAGCAGTGTACACCTGGCCAGCGTGTGCTGTTTACACATTAGTGTCAATTAACATTCCGCTGATGCGCAGGAAAAGTACACAAACTCTACTGAAGACACCAGATTGGAACCCAGTTAACTGTACGTGTCATTCATTAACATCCTGTATATTATTTAATATTATGATTTACCATTCCTAAAATTTCACAAAATAATTTGGCATAGAATGTGTAACAAAACGTGTATCACTTTTAGACGTGACTGAACAAGTCAAGAATAACTTTTTATGTCCGAATTGCAGTTTATTCTTATATCCGTTTCTGTGTTTGCAAATAAGTTATTGGTACGCATTGATTACAAACAAAATTTATTATTTTTGGTCAGAATAAACTGCAATTCGGACATAAAAAATTATTCTTGACTTGTTCAGTCACGTCTAAAAGTGATACACGTTTTGTTACACATTCTATGCCAAATTATTTTGTGAAATTTTAGGAATGGTAAATCATAATATTAAATAATATACAGGATGTTAATGAATTACACGCACAGTTAACTGGGTTCCAATCTGGTGTCTTCAGCAGAGTGTTTGTGTACTTTTCCTGCGCATCAGCGGAATATTAATTGACACTAATGTGTAAACAGCACACGCTGGCCAGGTGTACACTGCTATGTTGACACAATTAATTGGTTGTAATTATTTTATGTTTATGTGATTATTTCGTAGTGTTAGTTTACCGTTGCAGAATTTAATTACTATTAAGTTTATCTGAATAGTTTCTCATATTTTTGCAAGCTTCAGTGAAAGTGTTAAACACGGGGATTGGGAGAAAAACTTAAAAAATTCAAAATGAAGCCAAAAGGCGCAAATTAACGCAGCCTGAATATAACACTCCTAACAGTTTTTGCTATCTGAAGCTATTCGAAAGGCTGAACTGCGCAGTCAAGAAAGTCCACAAGACAGCCAGCGTCGCTAGGAGAGGTATGAGCGTCAACAATAAATGCTAGGAATACCAGTATTCCACGATCTAATTAAACTCTATAGCAATGCATAACTGGCCTTAAGTCGTGTAAAAATGTTGCAGGGTGTTGCAATGTGTGAACTTAAACAAATAAAGTAATTTAATAATCCTCATGACAAATCTGCTTTAGCGAAACAGCAAAGATTACGAAACGTATTACCATAACTATAAAATGTCTAGTATTCATCGTTTACAATGAAAATGACAACAATTGATTATATAGCTGCATTCAGTGCATCGTTGCTAAGCAACACTTCCTGGAATAAATAGTTGAAAACTAGAAAAGAGCTCATTATCTTTAAACGGTTCGACAGATTTCCTTGAATCACAGCAAAGAACCATCTCGATCACCTCAACTTTCAAATGTAAAAAAAACGCTTAAAAATTGGTCCATTCGTTTAGGAGCTACGATGCCACGTACAGCCACACAGATACACAGATGCACACAAAGACATTTCAAACTTATAACACCCTTCTTTTTGCGTCGGGGGTTAAAAACGACCCTTCTTGAGGCAGGGTTGAAACATCGACGACTGCGGCCTTCCACCAGAGACGGTTATGGTAGAGCCTACGGGTTTCGGTAAGGTAAGTAGGCTTCACGTCTCGTCGACAGCGCGATCACTAGAGACGACTACATGCATGGCACAAAGGCAGGTACTAGAAGAGGAATTGGCCATGACCTTTGTAAAGGAAACCATCTCAATATTCGCCTTGAACGGTTTCGGGAAACCAGGGCAAACCTCAAATTAGGATGGCCGGAGTCGGAAATCGAACTCAGATCCTCCCGAATGCGTGTCCGATATGTCACTGTTGCACCGCCTCGCTCGGTCATAAGGAGTTTGGGATAGAGTTGGTTACTAACTTGCTTAAAAGTTTCTTGCGGGAATTCGTGATGAAACAAACTGTTTTGTTCACCATACGACATTGCAGCACAATGTCGTCCGACAAAACTAAGAACGAATCAAGAAAAAATTATTAGGTTTTTCATAATTTTTCTTTTATTTGTGTGTATGTTGATCACAGCCAAACTCGGCTAGTTTCTTTTATTGTTTGTCTGGTCTCATTCTTGGTTTTCTCGGATGATATAGTATGGTGAATGTCCGAAATAATTTGATTCATTACTACTGGATGTTTTTAACTCTCAGCGTCTTTGGATTCTACCCGCTAATCCCAGACGTGGTGTAGCAGTAACTTATTCTGATTGGCACAGTGAAATAAGTGACGTATCTGCATAAAGACACGCTGCTAATAATCACAAAGCATAACTGCATATGCGGACACAAGCCATTGATAGAAAAAAAAGGTGCAAATATCATGAGTCCCTAACTACTGGCTACAACTATATAAATCCAGGCATTTCTCTTCGTTGGGAGGATCTCAAGCGGTCCAATAAAAGAGACCGTTTAATCCCATTTATTAACAGTGATTATTTGCGCCAATCAGTTCTCATTCACGAGGCTGCCCAAAAGTATTAATTTGTGGATAGCAGGCAGCGGCCAAGGGCTATATTTTCCCCCTGATATTCTTTATTTTTCCCCTAACAGGGAAAAAAGCTGTTTGACTAACAGATAATTGAGCACATGTCAACATACAAGCCTGAATTACCCTACATTTACGTCTTCCCAGGGAAGGTGCAAGGTAATTTAGCGCCCTAGGTGAAAAACTTAAGTGTACAATTATTTTTGTCTACCGATTCCCTTCGTCTTAAAACCTACACTGTAAAAAATTTCCTCAAATGTTTAGGAAGTTATTATCCCAGACGCAGTATGAGACAGTTACCATACTTCCGTCTTGTAAATATGCGAACGTTTACAAATGTTACAATACAAGTCTGGTAACTTTAGTATGCATTTGACTGTTTTATAATTAGATTTAGGAGTGTTACCATGGATGTCTGGGAAACTATTCTACCATACCTACTTTCTTAGCGCTCCTATACACACGTCTGGTAAATTTACAAACTACTTTTTAGAGTGTAGAATTACTTCTTTCTAACTCATATACTCAGTACATTCGCATTACTACACAAGCGTCCATTGCAGTAACTAGCGAATGCAGAGTCGACAAACGTGGAAATCACCCTCGATACTATTCAATCGATACTTCTTACTCGTGAAATGAACAACAGTAATTTACTTTTCCGAACTTATTGTATGTTCGAAACACATAATTATATTTCGAAAATATTAAGTAATTACCTATGTTAAGTTCGCCTCATTATTCTACAACGAGTACGCTTATTGACAGAGTGAAAGTGTCATTTCAGACCAGTTTTTGAGATCGATATATTTATTGACAGAACACACAGTTAATGTCGTTCACGAGCAACAACAGTCAAAAACTAAATCAGTTACCCAGCAAGTTCTGCTATAAAGTTGCCTCGTATAAACACTAAAAAAAATACTTATTAGTCACTGCAAAATATTTTGTTAAAATGAACCTTGCCAAATTATTTTGTTGTGGTTACAACATTTTTTTGTAGTCACTGCAAAACTTTATTGGGGACAGCAAAATTTTTTTGTGGTCACTACAAAAAAATTTGGTAAGGTCCATTTTAACAAAATATTTTGCTGTGACTAAAAAGTATTTTTTTCAGTGAAGTTTCTTCAATGTAAAGCTGTCTGGAATTTGCGACAACGTCCACTATAACATTGCAATGTCTTGGTACAAAGCTTTTTTTTCTTTTACTATTTAGACAACTGCATCTCGCTTGTTTCATAAAAGAAACATACCAATGTGTTTTAAAAAAAATATTCTCTTAGAAGTATTTTCTCTGTAAAACTGAACACCTGCAATGGCAGAAATAAACAAATGATTTTGCAGTTGCATAATTTAAGTTATCATAATGAGAAACAGTATTACCCAACAGTAAATGAAAAGTGAAATTTCAGGTAATTTTAATGTAGGCTGCATAGGAACCCAATACCTGGAATTAACATTGTACTTATAGTAAAATATTAATTACATTAAAGTGTGGGGCCGAGGTGGTCGAGGGTTCGATTCACAGGCCTGGCTGGGTGAAAAATTTGTGTTCGTCCGTTTGAGTCATTTCAACTGTCAGAGTCAATAAAACTGTCACAACTGGGGATTTGTCTAAAAATGAAGTTGTAAAGGGGGGATGTTCGGCTCGATGGCGATGTTGAGTCCTCGTCAAGGAGCCTGACATAAAAAAAAAGTCAGACCTCTTGCCTCCTACCCAGGCGATCCGGGTTCGATTCCCAGTGGGATCGGTCCCCAGATTTTTTGCATGTGAGAATCGTGCCGGATGATGTACGGATGATGCCGCTGGTCGACGGGTTTTCTCGGGAATCTTCCGTTTCCTCGGCCAATTCATTCCGTCGCTGCTCCATACTCACATCATGTCACCCCTCACCAGCGCTGAAGACCTCGATGTTAAGCGCTGACCAAAATATCTTCACTCTAAATATAATTGTTTTACATAATGTCGTGTTTTCCAGGGACACAACACAGCTTACTAAGAGGGCTTACTGTATTCCAATCGTGAATATGTGTATCAGTTGATCGCAAGCACGAACGAAAATGGAAATGAAGTTGACCAGCTAGAAAATGTTAGAAACCAAGGGGCAACACGCAACGAATTTCCATAAAACAATGCCAGCCATAGCCGTCAGATAAATGCATTCGTTCGTAGAACAGACGATTTATTTGGCTTTGCTTCTCGTCGTTAGAGACGATGACGAACAACTTTAACACAAGCACAGGAACTCTTGGAGAAGAATCGGCTATGGAGTTTTACTCTAATCAGAGAAAAAAAATTAACCACTTCCGTTAAATACCAGTCGCTTCGGTCGAAAATGAGCAACTGAAGTTAGTGAAACTGAACTGATGGTTTCAGTGACTAAATGCTACTGATTTAGAGAGAGAGAGGGGGGGGAGTAAAGGTGAGCACGTAGGCTGTTGGCATCCGATCCGGCCACTTCGTCGAAAAATTTCAATAAAAATACACAAGTTAAATATTTGCAAGGGCAAGCGTGGACGTCTCGTATAGGAGTATCAATTACAGCAGTATTACAACTCTCTCCACCTCAGCGAGCAGCGCGTGGCGGTGAGTTATTAATTCTCACTCCTGGACTCAATTAGCCTGTGTGGCAAAAAGTGAACCATCGCAAAATTTTGACTCCCAAAATTACATTAACACTGATAATTCACTGTTCCGAAGACAGCCTATAGCTATTCCGTTTCAGATTTTCTTGACAGAATTTTACTTCTTTTCAGGAAAGCACTAGTCTTTACAGTTGCGCCCCAAGAAATAAAGAACTGTGTCGAAATCTGGGCTCCGTAACTGTGACAGAGTATATATAACCGTCATCCTCCAGGACAACCACTGGGCGGCGACAGGAGACGAAGAAGCAGGTCCTCTCCTAGTTCGCCGATGCCACGCACCCCTAAGGGCAGCGCTGACGTCACGGCAGAACGCAAATGAGATTGGCTGGCAAATATTTACCGCGGCGTCCATCCCGCACGTAGCGGCGAGACGGCGTGTCGGGTGACACTGTCAGGCGAGCAAACATGGCGGCAGCAAACAACACCAGCACGCAGTCTCTCCGGTAGCCCCTCCTGCTCCAGAACTACGACCAACGCTTTCTTCTTTCTTTTCAGGCGGTAGAAACTCTTCTCACGCCTGCTCTTATACTATATGGACTAATACCCGCCAGCTCTATGCGGCCACGGACCCGGTGGAGGTGGGGGAAGAGGATAGTGGGTCCGCCTCCTTTTTGACCTTTATCTATAGTTTATCCTTAAAATATCACAAACTTTTAAAGTGGTAGCCTATATTCCATTTTTTGTGTACAAAGTGTCTTAAATGGCATCATTTTGCATCTTAAGGCTTTGTTACGGAGTTTTGCAGTGATTTCGAAAATATTTTTTTATTGCTACCTAATACTCATATCAATTTTTTTTTTCATTACCCAAAGTACCACATTTTTTTCGTCGTGAAAATAAGCAAAAATGAAGGAAATTATTTTTTGCTGGCGAACGGTCCATTATTTTAAAAAACGTGTCCCCAGTATTGTGCATCGTGTGAATGCACATTGGCTCGAATTTTTTCAAAACTTTTGGTTAAAAAATGTTTGAGCTATTGGCACCAGGAAAAAACTCGGGAACAAGCCCTTAAAAATTAAATTTTTCCTGTTTGAGAGCTCAAGGGACCTTTCTTCTTTGATACCCCCGGCCTCTATGCTAATAACAAAGAGTGAGTGTGAGAGAGATTTAGGTCAGCGCTAAACATCGAGGTTTTCAGCGTTGGTGAGGAGTGGCATGAGGTGAGTATGGAGCAGCGCCGGAATGAAATGGCGGGGGAAACGGGAAATCACCGAGAAAACCAGCCGACCAACGGCATCGTACGGCACGATTCCCACATGCGAAAATCCGGTGACCGACCCCGCCGAAAATCGAACCCGGATCGCCTTGGTGGGAGGTGAATGGTCTGACCATTCGGCCACCGCGGCCCCAATTACGCAGAGAAATGTGCGAAAAATAATCTAGCGTCTGCCAACGGATTTAACAAATTTTAAACTGTAATAAAATTGAATTTAAGTAGACGTGGCAAAGATAGCAGTCATTTATTTTAATTTTATTGTGAAAATCGAACCAATTTTGGCATTTAAATGATCAACTTAATGTATAACTAAAAATTCAACAAAACTCTGTGAACGGTCGATACCTCTAACCGATACCAGTGCTCAAGCAGCACAAATCTTCCCTATGCAATTCTTTTAACATTGATCTTTCCAGCCTGTAGTACATATAATTAACCTTACCATTGCCGACGTTTTGAAAAGTTCTATGGCACACCTTACACAAGTGTGCACCAAATAAAACCTCATGATCCGCAGCAAAGTCTCGCCTTTGGCTTTTAGTTTTTGGCACGGATGGAAGTAGGTGACCTGTGCATAGTCTACGGACGAATGAATCACATTTTACGCTCGAACGTGCAGTGAATATGCAGAAGTTACGCATATGAAGTGAAGCTAATCCGCATGCTGATCATGAACAGCCATCTCCCTCTACGTACGTGACTGCGTGGCGTAGATTCACAAGCACCTTTATTCTTGGAGCGTATTTCTTCCGGAGGTTTACGCTCCAAGGATCTGCACGAACGGAGTACTGCGTATCGTCTGCAAGTTTTACCAGCCATCTCGAAGCAGCGTGCAATCCCTGGTTTGCAAGAACCTAACTGAGTTGATATCACTGTGTTCGTGCAAGCTAAGTAGGGCCAGTGATTTTTGGTGAAAATAACTTTGTACCAACTTGTTTCAATGACTTAATTGCACATCTGCAGCTCTGCTTCATCATTACTAGCCGAGTGTATTTGAACTAAGGCGTCTTCCATTGGACGACTTGAAGTACACGCTCTCTGACGTCACACCGCAGGAGGAGAGTACTGTGGGAAACAAAACTTGTTTAAAAACATGCTGATTTGTTAGTTGGTGGTGGCAAAAATAAAAAAAAATTGTGTATTCATAGATTTGTACGCACATGTAAAACAATATTACTTTCATTTCGTGGTTTGGATACGCAAATGCATACGATAAATGTTTACCTGAAAAGGCGGTAAATTTTAAACAAATAATACATTTTCTTTACATACATCTCATCATGGACATGCGAAGCCAAACGCCTGCATGAAGGTTATGTTCGGTTGCGGTATCCATGGAGGTAGGGATTGTATCCCACACCAGACTGGAGCTCCGCCTCATTTCAAGCCGTCCGTTAACTGTGCTAATCAGAACGAAGTTACTGTAACATCACACGTCTGTGATTTGCGGGTAAAACACCAAGACGCTGATAGTTACAACCATCCAATCACTGACTATGAAGAAGAACTCTGGATGTGCACGTAAGGCACTGAAACAAAGTGGGGCAGAGCTAATTACACGAAAACTTCCAGTCTCTAGCCATAAAGCAGAGTTACATATAAACTAAGTTGGTGCAAAATTCTTTTTACCGAAAATCAGTGGCAACACCCTGCATCCGTCACCATCCGCAGAGTCTACTTTGTGGGATCTTTACCAATGAACACATTATCTCCACAACGTTTCTAATGCCATGATCTGCGCAATCCCCTGACATGAATATATGTGTAGAGACCTGAAAATTTCGCGTTTTATTTTGGCCCCAAGGTAGAATTCCAGCAACTGTAAGTTTGTGCCACTTTCGCAATTGGCAGGTTACTTATTTGACACATCCTGGAAGTCTCTTAGCCAATAGTACAGAAGAAACTAAATGCAGGCCCATATCACTACCTCATCGAGCAGCCAGTGAGCAGATAATTTCTGCTTGAATATACAGATGTTCTTGGAAGCTAGCCTACACGTCAGTGA
Source organism: Medauroidea extradentata (assembly GCA_003012365.1). Taxonomy (NCBI): domain Eukaryota; kingdom Metazoa; phylum Arthropoda; class Insecta; order Phasmatodea; family Phasmatidae; genus Medauroidea; species Medauroidea extradentata. The sequence goes on along the minus strand of PNEQ01120337.1, from coordinate 70,994 downwards.
ACACGCGAATTTTTCCTATCTCTCTATCTATGTGACTTCCAATTGTGGAGGTACCGAAAAGATCGTGCCTGTCAAGACCAGAATGAAGGCTCGCCATTCATAATCCAGCACATTTACTTCGAACAACCAGTGTTCACGTTATTTTACGGTCGCAGCAAATCTTAAATGTCTCCGATGCGCTCACTGAAAATATTTTGTAACAACCAGCTGATACTGATAGAGAGGATAATTAGATATGATGGTATATCGCGAAAATGTTTTGTGCCAAGATAGCCTTGAAAACACTGACACAACGTAGCTGTCTGCAGACATCAAATATTACAATATCGGGATTCTTATTGGCTCAGTCAAATAGGGCAACAGCTCCACGTACAAGCTAAAGCCAGTAATCTTCATGTAAGCTGGACGTGTATTGAAATCCATCAAACAGTCAACTTTTCCCGCGATAAACCATCATCTCTAAGGATAATTTATCGCGGGAAAACTTGACTGTTTGCTGGGTTTCAACGCACGTTCAGTTTACCAGAAGATGACTGGCTTTCGCTTTTGTGTGGAGCTGTTGCCCTATTTGGCTGATCCAATAAGAATCCCGCTGTTGTAATATTTGATGCCTATTATTGGTTTGCAGACAGCTGCGTTGCGTCAGACGTACATTACCTAATCATATGTGTTGTAATTAATAGGGCCACGATTTTGTCACGAAAAGATTTTTGCCCCACTTTGTTTCAGTGCCTCACGTGTACATCGGCAATTTTGCTTCATGGTTATTGGCAGCGTGTCTTTGTTCAGACACTTCTTCCATTTGACTGCACCAATCAGAGTAAGATAACTGTGACTCTGTACGTCTATAATTTGCCACTGCAAGCGAGAGTCAAATCACCCAATCACAGACGATGTAGCAGAGCTGCAGGTGTGCACATGACGCATTGAAACCAAATGTTGCAAAAATCCTTTCGCCATAAAATCGTGGCTCTAGTAATTAACTACAGCGTTTTCAAGGGTGTGTTGGCACAAAACGTTTTCGCGATATATCATCCTCTCTACTGATACACTACACTTTCACACGTGTTTTACACTTTCAAACAGAATCGGTGAATATTCTCTGATTACCAGCCACTAATCAGTACAGGCACACACATTTCGCGTTAATATTTGGCAATAGGCTAGATTCGACCAACAAACTCCTCCGAAGACACTATGTGATGTAATTGACTCCAGACCTTCGTATATTTTTGTGCCCGCATCACAGAAGAGTGGGCAGTTTACAGCTGACCTCGTATCATTGGTTGAACAATTTCTTCAGGTGTGCCACACAAACCGCCAGCTAACAGCAGAAGTCACCTGAGCACACGTTACGTTCAGTTTGCTGTCTGATAATAACGTCAAATGGGCCGGTCTCTGCTGATTACGGATGGAGCAGATTTAACAAATGTGCTAAGTGAAAAACAACTGATAATCAGTAAATATTCATTTATTTTTATTTACACTCCAAATCTGAATTAGTGAATATTCACTGATTCACGGCGATGGATAGAGCAGTTTCAACAAATTGAGTCAGTGAGAAACCACTGCATAATAGTAGACTATTCACTGATTCCGATAAAGTGCGCCAACTGTCCACATGTTAATTAATTAATGTCCACAGAATTTCCAGTAATTTTGCACTGATTAAATAAGTGAAAACTGTTCTTTAAAAACAAAGGAAAAAACTTGTGAATATTAAGTGATTCACTTGTGAGATATTGGCACTCTTAAAGGAAATAAGTGAATATTCACTAATTAAACACTGACTATTTTCATTGATTCAAATTGTTGAAACTGCTCCAGCCAACAGCGTGAATCAGTGAATATTCCCTCATTCAGATTCAGTGTGTACAGTGTGGCGTAACTCCTCCGCCTATATCGGCCACTGTACGATCCGAACAATTTTCGCGTTTTTATTGACTTTGGCGAAACATTTATAGCATTTGGCGTGGACTACGACCACAGAGGAACAGGTCTGGACCATGGCCATAGAGGAACAGATCTGAACAAACAAACATTTATTTTCATTTTATTGGCTAGCAGTACTCCCGCGGCATTGCCCGTGTGTATTACTCATAACAGCGGATATTTACTTCAATTGAAGGACCTCTGTGTACGCAATGTTAGCAGCTCAGCCAACAAGTGTTAGGATAACCAAGCTGCTGGTTCAGCTTACTCTGCAGCAAACTACGTAGCTGTAACTGCACGTCTGAAAAACTGTCCTGAGCCTCTCCCTACCACTCTTAACGACTGTCACGGGCCTTAATTATAGTCATAACAAAGTAGACCTTGAACATAAGAGAATATTCGGATGGTACAAGCAGTGTACGTGGTATGATGACTCTTTTACCTCGAGCACAACCATTGATGACTGTGCTCTAAATACATACAATTTAAAGTTAATTAAAAACAATTAAAACAGCCAATAACTGGGCACATAGAGGTTGCACAACAATACGTAACGATACAATTAAGGCCCTGCCACAATGAAAAGTTCCATCTGCTGGTGACTTGCCGCTCGCGCTGCCGCTACGGTGACCGGCCGGTTTTCTCCTCTTTGTATGCCACAATGAATGCCGGTGCCTGCCGCTGGGGTACAGTTCATTCTGCGCACAATAGGTGGTAGAGCAGTCGCTTATTTTTGTTTGTTTACATTTTTTCTCCGCGGTATTGGCTCTCGTTTTGTGACGTACATCAGTCAACCAATAGCAATCACCTTGCCGCTCCCCGCCGGTGTTGGCCGGTGAGTGCCGCCCGCCGTTGCCAAAAAATTTAAAAATTCGTCTGGAATTGGCGGCACAGCACGGCACGGCACAGCACTGCCCGGCAAGCAGAACGGCAGTGACGTCATGGTCACGTGGGCCAATCAGATAGCCAGAATCACACCAGCACGGCACGGCACTGCACTGCACGGCAGTTAAAAGTTCATTGTGCCAGGGGCTTTATAGAATGTTAACCTCCCTATAAATTATATATCGGTGGCAGTAGGCCTACTTGCTTTTTCGGATCATCTGCTTTAAAATGTTTGCAAAGATAACGTTTTCTTAATTATTTTTCTTATTTACGTAGCCATTATTCTGGAATAAATAACATCTCGATATCTCAACAGGTTAGGTAGAAATCATGGGGTAAACGAAAATAAATTTTACCCTTTTTCACCCCTTTAGTGATCGAATTTCCCAAATCTTACCATAACATGTTACAAATTTGTATAAATATCGAACTGAGGTGAAAATCACAATGAATGTTAGGACCCGTTGCCCGTCTTTCCTTTATTCGGCGCGCCCCTGGAGACCAGTACATATGACGACTACTAGCAAGCATACTAGCACGAGAAAACCATTCTTGCAAAGCTTGTGAACTCGATTCATTGAATTACTTCGCAAAGGCGACAACAGAAATAAGAGGACTTGTAGCCTGGCAAAAACTAAAGTTTATGAATTAAAACTTTCATTCAACGTGTAAAAATCACTTCCTGCTTGCATTATCAACAAACGTGTTTACACAACAATACGCAGTATTAAACAGGACAAGATTCAGACTTAGGTTGTAATTATTATAATGAAGCATTATCTATTGTGTCAAATTATAAACGTGCGAGAGTGTGAATTGTGGCCAGTACATGGTGACGGGAGAGACTTATTTGTTGTGCTTGAGAAGAGTGTTTGCGGCAAACGGTAAAAACCTCAAGAGGGTTGAAAGGATCAGACATATACCCGAAAGTTACGGCATCCCACGTCGAAAACGGTTTTGTGTGAAAACGGCGCGCTGACAGAGAAAGATTTCACCCGCAGCCCCAGAGAAAGACGGGTCGGGGAAAATAAAACTTGAGCTTGTGGAGTCGCGCTGGGAATGCGAAGGGCAAGGTATAAGCTTTTAAATGTACGCCTCGAGACATTCTAATGCGTGGAATTACGGGGCACACAAACATGAGCGGCTGGCTGGCTGGCTGTATTCAGGTATCTTCACCACTGGAGGGGTGGGGCACCCTTCGTCTCCCCCCCCTCCAAATCCCACACCTCACAATCCTTCCAGACCACTCGCTGGAAAGGACAAAAGAAATGTTTCGGAGGTTTTTTTATTCATCCTTCGGGTCCACAATTCGTTTGTGTCGCCGTGAAAGGCACCACGTAACGTAATGACGGACCAAAGAAGTTAACAGCGTTTCAAGTATTTGACATCACGATTGTCGCCCAGCAACCGGTTGGCTCAGCTCTGTCCCTGTAGGCCGAGGAATTCACGAAAGCTGTCCTGGGAGCCTTCCAACCGTGCACGCCACAGCATCCAGGTATTACGGCTGAAGTAAAAATTTACGGTCATCATTAAATTTTTGTAGCTGTATCAAAATTACTTCTATAGAGCACAAATACTTTTCAGTGCACAAATGATCACAAAAAATACAGGCTAGTATTCTTGTGATAAATGAAACCATTTTCGAGTCCTGATAAACCGTTTGTAATGAACGCAGATGACACTAATGTTAAACGAGTACCGTAGCTCTCAAAGATACTAACACTAAGAGCAACTTGCAGTTAGAGGCTAAGATGCAAGAGGAGAGCAAACAAGAGTGGGCCTTAGAGCTCGATCGTCACAGGCCGTGAATGCGCTTGTTGTTTCTTTTACTACACAAAATGCACAGCAGCGACATGGCATGAGGAACTACTTACAGCACATTGTAACCAACGTTTCTACACATGTAATTTCCTTTTCCGAAGTGTACATGAAATTGACACAAATTCATACATTTTTGCTCAAAATCACTATAAAATTGCGAAACCTGAAACACTGCGTTCAGATGCAACTATTAGTTGAACGCGTGGCGAAAATAACTACTTAAGATTGTTTTGTTCCCTGCATCTTTTAAAGTGACGGTTGCATATATATATATATATATATATATATATATATATATATATATTAGCTACCCTGACAAATGTTGTTTTGTCACATAAATAAATTCAAAATATTTACTATACAATAGCACGTAGGAGTATAAAAAAAATAGATAAAAACCTATTCACAGACCTACCGAATGTATATACAAAATTTCATTGAAATCGGTTAAGCCGTTTCGGAGGAATATGGAAACAAACACTGTGTCACGAGAATTTTATGTATTAGATAAAGACCGTTTCCTGAGGAAGCATTTGCTATTGCCGATAATATCACCCTGAATACGTCGCTTAGCACGAGACACACGACGTTAACCATCCTTTAATCATCATCGGCGTGCGTATCGATATCGTATATTTAAATTAATGACTTACTCCAGATTTACTATTCATAAAGATGAATTTAAAAAATACATTCATGGACGTCCAGTTTTGCTTGCACATTGAAGTCGACCTACAATTCGTAGCTGAGGCATGCGTTCGCCGGATATTGAAGCTCATTTGAGTTTTTCTTTTGTACGCACTACGCAGAAATATAATAAAGAATTATACATGTCATACATAGTTCAATTACTACGTATTAATGGGCAGTATTTCAGCATGGGTGTTAATTATCATGAACCCTCTATTAAAGTTTGAGTTTCGTGTATGGAAAGAAAGCAATATAAAAGTTTTTTGCATCCATTAGTCGCGCCAGCATCTTGAAAGTAACGACAAGCTAACCCATTGAAGACATTTCTCAAATCCGTGAGACAACATTTGTAAATCTTTGATGATCCAATTGAAAAACAATCGAGTGACTTTTCAGCGTGTGATTCCAACGGTAGGAAAAAAGTTACGGCCTGTAAGTTTTGCTTAGAAAGTTCAGCTTTAACGCTTTACTTAAATGAGATAAATAAATCTCCCAAATAAATTTTGTCATGTCATAGTTTTGCCCGTTTGCTTATGTTCGGCAATAGAGACAGTATATTTTAGTATCTCTTAGGATCTGGTATTAACACTCTACTTTCATTAAAATATACCTAGTATTAAACATGAAAAATTCCATGGTGGATATTAATACGAGGGAATGATAATTTTCAGGAATGGGACAAAACTATTTAATATACGGGCGGGAAAAGCTTCAAACAATGTCCAAATGGTGTGCGAGGAAGCGAGTGAATGAACAGCAACTGGGAGCATTCTGGAAACTTACCAAAAGCGATTTCGCACCAATCACATCACGCAAAGATCCATTACGGGAACAGATACCAGGAATCGCTCTCAAATAATAAACCATATTCTACGGGACCTTCCCCGGTTTCACGCATGACGAAGAATTTTTATGTGCCATTTCCCCGTAAGTTCGAGGAAATAAAACATCACTGCTGGAACGGACAAGGAAATATTTCACAGATGGAAGTGGCAGAGAGGGAAATTAGTTCAGCCAAATTTATAACGTCACGAGAGGCATTAGCGCGCTAACTTCGCCGGATCCAACCCCCACCTCCTTTTGCAAATACGCGCGATAAAATTTTCCAAAACATTGCTCTCGGTTAGGGTGTTCAGAAGTAGGGGGAAATCATAGTTTTCTATTTGTGTGAAATAATCTTGGTTTTGTAAACGTTAGTTGAAAGTATGTTTTCCTCTTGCAAAATATCTAGCTCTACCAGTTTTCCCATAATATTACTTCGAAGTCAACATTTGCATGTTTTTAACTCCCGACGCAGCAGACAGAAGGGTGTTACAAGTTTGACGTGTCTGTCCGTGGCATCGTAGCTCCTAAACGAATGGACCGATTTTGATGCGGTTTCTTTTGTTTGAAAGCTGACTTGATCGAGTGTATTCTTAGCCATGATTCAAGGAAATATGTTCAGCCGTTTAAAGATCATCAGCTCTTTTCTAATTTTATTTATTTTTTAAGTGAATGTAAGCAATTCTACTGGTCTGATCGATTTTAAATTTAGTATCCTGTGAGTCGGTTTTATTTTTAAGTAAGTCTTAACTAGTTACTTCATGCACACCGAGAAAACCAATTCGCGTAATGAAATTAAATAATTCACATCGAAACTACATCTCACCCACTACAAAATATGTTTGCATTTTAAAACAATTTCGATTGCTAGTTACAGGAATTCCCGGCTCGTGTCTGGGTTTAAAACTCGGGCCAATGCTCTTAAGGTCGTCCGAATGGCGGAATATCATAATTTTATATTTGTAAGAAGTCAACATTTCTTGGGAGTACATTTTCCTCTAACGGAAATAAATTAACTCACCAGTTTTCCCATAACGGCACTTCAGAGTCAGAATTTGCACGATTTTATTTCTTATAAGCCCAAAAACCAACAAACAAAAAAAAATTAAAAAATCCACACTGAAACTACATGTCAAGGACTACTGCCAGACATTTTTAAAATTCAATACAAAATACATATGTACTTTTTAAAAATCGATAAAAGAGGCAAAAAATTCAAAATTTCAAAAATTCTTTTAAATACAAAAATATGTTGTAACGGATTTTAAAACATGTCAAGCATGGGCTGTTACATGTAGTTTCAGTGTGAATTTTTTGAGTTTATTTATGTCCGTTGGTTTTTGCGGCTAATAAGAACTAAAAACGTGCAAAATTGAACTTTGAAGTGCCATTATGCGAAAACTGGTTGAGTTAATTTTTTTATAAGAGGAAAATACGCTCCCAAGTAATGTCTACACTAACAATATTCTATACAAACATAAAATTATCATTTCTCCCCACTTGAACGCCCTTAAGACCTCACTCTTTAGTTTTTCAGTGGTTTCGAAAAATTTTTTTAAAGGCAAATTAATACATATATCGAAAATTCATTCATACAGTTTTAACACTTATGTATCATCGTTTGCGTCTGAATTATTCTGTTGCAATACACTAAACGGATTTTTAGATTCTTGCCCCTGAAATATCACATATTTTGTTGTCAAATCAAGCCAAAATGAAATAAAACAATTTTTCGCTTGCAGAATGTACATTATTTAAAAAAACGCTGTGGCAAAATTGTGTATCGTATGACTGTACACAGTCTCAACTTTTTTCAAAACATTTTATTAAAAAATATTCGAGTTATTTGCAGTTGTTTGAAATAAATGATGGATCATGGCCTTAAGGGCGCCGTCGACTGCGGTATTTTGCGGGTCCAATGCCGAGGGAGAGGTAAGGGCGATTCAGGCACGCGTATCGGCTACATCATCGCCTCTACGCGAATTATACTGGACTGGCTGGTACAGTCTATCCACCGGCGACTCTATATTGATGAGTTTTCAGCCCTGAGGCTTGGTTTGGACCTTGGAGGGAAAATCTGAGGCGGGACTTGGCGAGCATGTAACTGTGGTTATTCGCAATTGTCTTCCGCAGGATGGAGATGAGGAGACAACGCAACACTTTTAGGTCTGAACCCGAGGAAGTACCTGTACATTTCCCACACCGGCCGGGAATCAAACCAAGAGCTATAACCATTGAACCAAGCAGTCGGACTCATATAATATAACGTAATGTTGAAGATACATGAACGGCGAGTGTCTGCCAGGTGCTTTAAATGTCATGTAACATTATTTACCAACTTAAGAAATTACTGTTAAAATGTCCGTCTTGACATTTTTCATATTGACGAAAGAAATATAAAAACACAGCTACAATACGAACCCTACACCAGTCCGACATGGGGGCCACTGTAATCGAGGGGGCAGACCTCTCGCCACCCACCAAGTCGATCAGAGATCGATTCCCGGCGGGGTCGGTTGCATGTGGGAATCGTGCCGGACGATGCTGTTGGTCGGCGAGTTTTCTCGGGGATCTCCCGTTTCCCGCGCCCCTTCATTCCGGCACCGCTCCATACTCACTTCACGTCACCCATCACCATCGGTGAAGACCTCGATGTTAAGCGCTAACCAAAATCTCTCACTCACTCACCAGTCCGACTTACATCACACTTACGAGTTAGTGAATCTAGCACGCAAGACGTGCTGCAGCGTAACATGATTAACCAAGCTCATCAAACGTACTAAAAATGAATTTCACGTTGCTGTAGCTGAGAAACTATCAACTGTAATGGTAACATAAAACCATAGAAACCTGCAGTGGACTTTACCACATACTTTCCACAAATAAAATAACAGGGCCATCGTTTGATGTCCCACTGAAAAGCACTATCTATGAAATCACTGCATGCTAGTTAATATCATGCTTTCTTGTTTATAATGTTTTTCGATAATTATTTTTTTTAAGCTTAAACGAGAGCTGATATTAAAAATCTGTGTTGCTGTTTTTATTTAAAATGATTTTTGCCGGGATAGCTAGTAAAAAAAAAAAAATCAAGAAATTATACGGTTTCGACAAAAAATTCAATTAACCAGAATTTCGTTAGTTAAATAATTATCTAAAACCATAATATTTACTGCTTTGAAAAAAAAAAATCATCCAACTTGGAAAAGACGATTTTAAACTAAATTACCGAACAGATTTTTGATATATCCTGTCGTTTAGGCGTAAAAAAGTAATGTCGCCAAAAAAATTACAAACAAGCGAGCATGGTCAGTATTGTGCGTCTAGAGGCGATGAGGTGTTTGACGGACGTGTTAAGAGTCGACTTATCGCCTTCCCTGTTTTTGTGTCTCATAATGTCATAAATAAATTGAAGTTTGATAACTCTTAAACGTTGATCGTATGCAGATGAAGCTTATGGCGTTTTATATTTTTGTGGAATTCTGTTAATTAAGTAAATACTAAAAAGAAGTCAAATTTTCGCACAGTGAAACTTATTTTGGTTGCATAGTTTTTATATAATAAGCTGCCAAACGCACGAGTTTGACCCTCTTGTGTAGCCATTACATATACATATATAACTAAACAACTCATAGAATTGAAACTTTGACAACGATAAATTACTTTCCGATTTTAAATTTAAGTAAACAAAAAAATGAATACAATTAAACGCACAAGATATTTCGCCGCATTATAAATATATTTTGACACATGTAAAAAGTCGGACGGACCTTTCCTGGAGAAATTTTAAACTTATCTTCCAATAACCAATGATGTAAAATTTTACCCTCCAAGTTTCATCAACGTGTCTTAGCATGTTTTAAATGGCTAAACATAAACGTAATAATAATAATAATAATAATAAATCAAATCTAACAAACTTGTGAAAACTGTACTCGTTAAAGCGATCAGTGATTGACCGAAATTCCCCAAAAATACAAAATAAGTTGGAACGAACCCAACATTATAGGCAAAGACGAATGAAAATTATGTAGGTTTGTTTTAACTGTTAAAGAATTGGTGCAAAATAAGTTATAAAAGTAATTCAACGTTTCTTACTTATGTACATGCTACTATATCTGTATGTTCAAACACAACATATGTTTTTTACATATTCCATGGCGACGCCTTGAGAAATTTCACTGGACTTATATACACTGTTACAAAAATACCTTGGCAATTAGTTTTCAAATAATTGTTTTTCAGAAATAAATAACTAAATACAAAAATAAAAATGTCACAGTTTACAAAAGAATAAGGCTTTTTTTTAAGAGAGATCTAATAGTATTTTTAAACTAGAATGCATTGTAGACAACACTATTTCTAAGCACTTACGTGTAACAAACAGCCTTTTTTGTACTTGTGTTGGCCTACTTGTGAAATGTACAAACCGGACACATGCGAAGCCACGACTTAATACTGTACTGAATTGTGTTAAATGTTTTCTGCAGATAAAGTTATAAAGTCACAGCTAACAGTCTTCGGTTAAAGGGAGTTCTGTAGTCTGCTCTATATACATAGTGCTCAGTGGTTCCGAAGGGGTATCTGACAGGACGAAAATTCACTTCAGATGACGTCTTGAAAAACTTTCATTCCTTGCTAAAGTTATTATCACAGCGCTGCGTGTGTCTATTATAAACCAGCTCCCGGCTGCTAGCTTGCAAGACCAGCAACTTCTAAATCACCGCTCCCGAGATAAGCAGCTGTGTTGTGGCACACCAGTCAGCGCAGTGCACGTGCACAGTCTAAAAGAGCTGGGAACAAGAACAAAAATTGCATTCCCTCCCTCTCCTCACCTCAATAATTTATTTCTAAATGTTTTTTAGTTAAATAAACCAATTTTACACACTTATTTATGTTTTATTTAGGCTGGCAAGGTTAGGGAGGGCCATGCAGGCCCTCTCTTACATCTAACCAGCACATATTCACCTAGTACATAATATATAACACTTTTGTGTAGATTCCAAAATACAGCTGTTTGAAGCATTTTTACACAATCTGCTAGGCCTATCACTAAAACTATGAAGTACTAATATAAATGAACATAATATATCTAGTGACATGTACATGCTATCACCAATATAGTTAAATTACCTATCACTAATATAGTTAATTTTCCTTCACTACAATATAGTATTACATATCTAATATAATGATTCTAGATCAGGTTGAACGTCAATGGTGTATACTTCACTGTCATTACTGTGATCGGACGACAGACATTTGACGACTGCAAACCAGAAATAAATAAGGAAATAAATCGTCCGAACACACACGATACCTGCAAGTACGGTTAGAAGCCAATGAATATTCGACTGTAATAGCCAGTTAGTGCATAGGAGAAGTCTAAGCTGCTACCAGAAGAATACGCGAAATAATCGTGTCCCTAGCTATACATTACGTAAAAAAGAAGTAAATATCAGAATGACTATATACGGCGGCAAAAACGACATCTCTGTAGTTAAAAATAATAATAATTTTTTATTTAAGGGCGACCCCCAACCTGTACGTTAGAGGCTCAGCAGTGACTAAGGTATAAAAGCAACCTTGAAGCGCGCTAATGCCGCATAGCCACTTCCGAGCCAGGCGCTGCACTATCATGCAAGATACAGCTGATCCACTGGCACAATGGGCGCATTTGGAATACTGTCGTTACAAAAAAAACCTGTTTACTAACACACTGGAACGCATTTTAAGCACGTGGTAGGCAGTGCCCTTAATTATATTGTGGACGTTCGCCATTGCAGTGCTATGTAGTCTCAGCAAACCAACAAGTGTGTTAAGAAGAACAATTAACAATAAAAAAACATGTCAACTTAAAAAACAAACCACCACATAACATGATCCATTAGAAAGTAAATTAAAAAAAAGTAGCTTCAAATGTTTGTTGGCCCTAAAGGTGGGAGAGTCACGCCACGTGGTGAATTATCTTATATTCTGAGAAGAATCGTGTAAAATGTGCGATTATACCGTGAATTATATATATATATATATATATATATATATATATATATATATATATATATATATATATATATATATATATCTTGCGCTAAAAGTAGGCCTACAATTACAGAATTTGAACTTTTAACGTACATTTATGTAGCAATCAGTCAAACAATTTATGTATAATCTTAATTTGCTCGACTGCTTGCGGGCTGAGTATACGTTAAATGTTCAACTACGATGCTTGAACTGTAGGGACAGGTAAATAGAATTCACACTACAATCACAAATTTTACACTTTTCTTCTCAGAATTTAGGAAAAGCAAAAATAAAATATTTAAAAACGCGGAGTGTCATCCCACCTGCGGAAATGAAATATAAGTAGTTTTAATAAGCAAACTCGAAACGAGACAATTCCACAAGATAAGACCAATCCTAAATTAGGCTACATTCAAATTTAAATTTTTGGATTGATAAGTCACTTTGTGGATTTAGTCTTGTTGTTTTCTTCTACTCCGTTTCAATTCCACTCATTTCTAACTACAGCAAACTGGGTCAACTTTGGCCCTAGGGGGTAACTTTTTCCCATTCAAAAGTTGAGATATTATGTTGTTTAATGAAAAAATTTCAAATTTTATCTGACCGGATTAAGTGTATTTTTTTTAATAACTGGAACTCAATCATCTGTTTATTAATAAAATGACTCCAAAAATAACATTTTGATTGTAACGAAGTTACCCCAAAATGGGCCAAAGTTGCCCCAGTTTACGGTACCTTTTTTGTTTTCTTAGCGGTCCTCCGACCGGACATATTTAAAGGTCAGCAAGAATTTGAAAGTATTATTTCTTACATTTAATATATTGTTTTATGATTACGTCTATTTTTAAATTTAAGTGTCATTTGTAACCTTTTAAACTTTAATACTTCTACAATTACTGTACACATTAAAATAAAATAAAATAATATTTAAATTACACAGTAAAAAATGGGATTGAAGTAATTCTTGTCACATAAAAAAAGCTTGGTTTTCACTTTAATATTTTTGTCTCACGCTTGGTTTTATGAGACGACAACATTGCAGTGGAGTACGTCCACAATATTTCATTAAATCATTAACCATCATTGCAGGAAACTTTCAAGGACACGTTTATTTATATTGAAAATAATGTAGTGCTCTTGCAAACCGTGCCTCTTCTCGCAAGTAGTTTAGCTGACACATTTGATCGATATTTCGCTCTTTGTAGAGACTTTCTCCCCCTTTACCCATTCTTGTGAATAGGGGAGGAGGCAATCTCCCTACTAGGTACCCCCCTAAGCAGGGCAATACCCAGTTACGTCGACGTGTCAAACGTCTACATGTCCACAAACGTGTGGAGCAACAGTAATTCTCCAAAACTACAAATATGAACGCTGTAAAGTGACATTAAAACAATCTGGATACTCCGTTCTATTTCCAGCTTTAATATAGACAGTTTGACAACAAAACGAAATAAAAAAAGTTTACTGAGGAATAAAGAAAAACAATTCAACGTACTCTATTAAAGATTTTCTTTTCTTTCCGTAGTCTGATAAACGAACTTCATTACAGCAGCCAAATAATGCATGGTTTTATTTCAGCATGTCTGGATTCCTGAAATGCTATTTTTAACGTGTGAAACAAAGACTGTCGCCACGAAAGGACGTTGCATTGTGGCCTTCGAGAATTCGCCATCTAGAATGAAAGTGATGTAAGGAAAACTGTACTAACTTAAAGAAACGATGACATTAGTCAAAGTTACGAGTCCACAACAAGCGACAAACTGTATTTTGATACCAGAAGAGTTACTGCAAAAGCTGAAAGAAGAATTAATGCTAACCAGAATTGTTAACGGAACTATGCCTTGCACTACACAAGATGCAACTAGACGTAAACGAAAATTTGGCTAAGCACAGCCAGGGGCGTCATTTAAGGTTTTTCCGGGGGGGGGGAAGATTTTGTTTTCTGACGACAGTGACCTTGTTGAATCTTTTTTATTAATTAAGCATGTATAATTTAGATACTTTAATAATAAAACTTCAGTTTTATGTCCTTAAGTTAGCATTATTTACATTTAAAAATACAAAAAATATATTTATACACAAAAATTCCAAATCCAGGGGGCATTTGCCCCCCCCCCCCCCTGTACCCACAAATGACGCCCCTGAGCACAGCACGTATTAATCAAGTCACAAGCGAAATGTATACGTGCAGATTTTTACCCGAAATTCTAAGCCACACTCGGAGAAACAGTTGGAAAGTTAAGCGGCAATAGTACGAACAAGATTTTTCAAACATTTGTATACAATTGTGAGTCGAGTCAGCAATCGAAGCGCAACCAATTAAAACGATATATTATGCGCAGACATGTGAGAGGCAAACCTCAGCACACCGCTGTATAAACTGCCTACAAGGCTCTTCCAGTCAGCTGACGCGTACACAAAAGACGCACGCACGCAGCCGACACAACCTCATCAAACAGCTCCAACCCTTATTGGGCAAGGGCTGACGGGTCGTAGTAAAAAATAGAAAGGGAGGGGGGGTCCCGTCCACGCTGCCGAGCAGAATGGTATGATTAATGGCAGGAGGGCGCATCACGCATCAGTCACTCACACCGCGCGATCAGCTGATCCTGCAGGCTGGTAGTTTTCCACTGGGCCGCCAACAGTTCTTCCCTCTCCCCCTGTTTCCCGTTCCTTCCCCCTTTCCTTTTCCACGGCCCTCTCCAGCTCTCCCTGAGCAACCGCCCGTGGCCTATCGCCCCCGACCGAGGCACAAAAAAAAGAGGAAGATGACGGCAGGAGGAGAAGCAAGGAGGGTGAAGAATGATTCCTTGCAGCGAGGCGAGTTTCCAGCCGGGCTGGCTCGCTGCTGCAGGGCCGTGATGATGATGATGAGGTCTAGGCTACGGAGGATCTGGGAGTGCCTCGCAGGGGTGTGTAAACACACGGTCCTACCTCAGACTCTTTTTAACTGTGGAAAGTCGTATTATAATTAGGCGTTATGGTGTTACAACAGGCTAGACTCGAAGTTACTATTTGCTCAACTGGCAACAGCTGTTGGTCGGCAGTTTGTGTGGCGTGCAAGAAGGACTTTACAACCAATAAAACAAGGTCAGTTGTATATACGAAGGCACGGAGCTAATAACTAGGGACAGGAGAATTTCGCGATTCCAATGACCTGCTTGTCAGAATCGACTGTCCAATGCATACTCAAGAACCCGACTATTTGTCCACTAGCTGCTACTCAGTGGAACAGCAGACAATGAACGAATAGACGGGGCTTGAATATCCATAGGACAGTGGATTTCAGCATCGGGTCATTGAATTCGCGAAATTTTCCTGTCCCTACTAATAACGTCGCGGAGTGTGTTTCGGTGAGCATAGGCCAGTGGATTCTAGCCAATCGTCAAATAACAACGTGAAATTTACATATTTCTACGAAAATGATTAATAAATAAAAACGTCTTTATTTGTCGCAGCTAAGGCAATGTTGCCTTACTCTTACACGGAACCTTTCAGATATCGTATATAAATGCTACAATTGACACTATTAAAATTAAAATAATAATGAGACGAAAATAATATTTGGTTTGTGGAGGTACTCCATTGCTCATGTTTTGCTGGTCAAACTTGTGTTGAATGACAAAGTACAAAAAAAAAAAGACATAAACACACAAAAACAGGGGAAAAAAAGCAGTCCAGGAGGAATTATGTCCGTTTTTTTAAGATAGCTAAAGAATTCTACTGGTAGAATTCAGTCGAATATCGACACAACAACCAGACACAAAAGACAGACATAAATAGAACCAGATTTCCAAAGTGAAAAAAGATGGAAGTAGACAAAAACAGTGAACAGTGGACAACAAACAAAGGACAAGAGACAACACAACACAAGTTAAAAACAACGAAAAAATGCGACGTTTCGGGAATTGCGATTTATTCCCGTCTTCAGGCTGAGAAACAGCTGGTCGGAACACTAAGATGCGAATGAAGTTCGCTGGAAAATTGGGGACTTTAAAAAGTCACTATGGGAAGACTATGAGAGCTAAAAAAAGTTTCACAAGTGGAAAATGTAGTCACAAGTAACGTCTATACAACGAACACTATGTCGTACAAATATAAAATTATGCACTTTTGCCACGTGAACAACCTTTAAGTCCCGCAGTAAAAACGTCACAGCGCGCGTTTACCACTCTGGGCGTAGAGTAGATATCACAATACATGTGCCGACCGGCGTCGCTTGCAGCGCCTCGTCGATTATCGCCTCACACACAAACACACCCTTGACCAGGCGGCCACCTTAAGCCACAAGAAATTCCGTACAATTTTGTTTAGCAAAAGATAAAACGTGTTTAGGCTGAATGTGTTTAGACAATTCTGTTGAAACTATAATTACAAAAGTCCTTGCCTTGAAACACCTAACAAAACAATAACACTCATTGTCTACATTCACCAGCTGCTACTGGTCACCCCTGTGTGGAAGTCGAACTTAATGCTCGAAATGTAAGGACAAACTTTCAGGAATAGTACAAGAAAGGTAAATAATTACGAGAAGTTGTATTCCAGTATTCGAAGGAGAAAAAAAGGCAAACTCAACGGCTAGGCAAGCAAGAATGGAAGGGAGCGAAGTGAAGATAAAATCTAGCATCAACGCGTACGTTTGGAAATAAGGACGAGAAATAAGAACGGAATAGCAGGAGAAAACGTTACGCGCACAGCACTAAAGAGTAACTGATAATCGGATATTGGTGAAAATGATGACGTAAAACGGGATACAAAACGAAAATTCCAAAGCCCCCACCCCTTTTTTTTTTATTTTGCGACGCGACTAAAGAGAGTAAAAAACAGTTAATGGAGAAAAGACCCGGAATTTTTTTTTACTACTGCGCGCGAATTCGGGTTCAAATAATAAATAAGCGTACACAAACTGCCTCTCTATAACGTTCCTATATAGATATAGCCGCTAACGTAATTCACTTCGTCTTTACCTGTAACGTATTTCCTGAACGCAATAATGTATTTACAATTTAAGAGCATTCAAGTACGGAAGAATTGTAATATGCATATACATACAAACACACACATATATAATTTATGAAATAGTGTTAGTTTTGTAAATGTTACTTGGGAGCGTACTTCCCCCGTACAAAACCAGATTAGGTCAGCAAGTTTCCCTGTAATGGCATTTTAAAGTAAAATTTTGCATGTTTATCGTTGTTATTCATTGCAAAAACCAACGGATGAATGAATGAAAAACTTCAAATTGAAACAACCTTAAACGGGATATTGACCAAGTTACCTGATGACGGGAACAGATTCCAGTTCCCGAAACGTCGTAACACTGTCTGTCTGGAAAACTACTGTGTTTTGTTTCGTCTCTTCATTGTGTCGTTTGTCTTGTCTGTATATGTCTGATATCTGTTGCATTTTGTCTCGTCTACTTGTTGTGTCCTTTTGTTATTTTTCTGTTTATGTCTGATATCTACTGTGTTTGCTGTTTCGTCTCATCGTTGTGTCGCATGTTACTTGGTTTTTTTATTTTATTTTATTGTTATTTTATTTGTTATTATTTTCACTTATTATCTGTTTGTTCCTTGTTTTTTATTTGACCCGATTCCATTTTGGAATTTCATGTTGTGTATGTATCTTGCTGACTAAAGCATACTCTGCTTATTTTATGGTTTTCTTTTATTTGTTTAGTTTTCTTTGACAGTCATTCAATTTGCAATGGAGTACGTCCAAGAAACTGAATCTAGTCACTGTAAATCTTAGAATATATTAACATATGTAACTTAGGCCGCGTTTCAATAGCCACTTTTTAGATAGCAAAATGATCACGCAAACTGAGTAAGTATACTAAAATTATTATGTACTTGGTAGTTAACTATTTAGTTTTCAGTATGTAATGATTATGAACCTTACAAAATACATCATACTTGGGAGTTTTCCAACTGAACCTGACTAGGTAGGTAAGCGAATAAGTATTTGGCAGGAATGTAGTCAAAGGATGAAGGGGAGTTACAAGGTGTTTAGAAGCCCTCTCCTCTTTTCGGGGAAACTGCTTAAATAGCACCATGCTGCACCTTAAAATCCAAATTCTTCTACGGGGAGGATCACCGGACTACCTGCTTTGTTAGGAGGGGGAGGGGTCGGTGTTATTTCATGCTATTTCCAAATTCGGGAACCATCTTCCCCCAAAACACGAAAATTTAAAACAGTATTCATCTGGAGCAATTTCTGTAAACCAAGGAAAACTTAAATCAAGATGGTCGGATTCAAAAATCCAACCCGTGTCATCTTGAATGCGAGCCCAACGGCTTATGTTTGGCCACCTCACGCGATGACTAAATAAGAAATTACTAAATTACAAATTTGAATATGGTATTGAAAACAAAGATCTCGCCGTTAATTCAGACTTGAAAAAACACCAGAAATACCTCCGTATCCATTGGACAGTTCGCGGAGCGTGCTAACTCGGGTGTCAACACATTGGCTAGGTATGCTGTAAGTCCAAAAACTTTAACAATGAATCGATTTCACACATTTTATGAGATTCGATGTACGATTCAACGGATGCTTCAGTTTGCTTTGAGAATGCGACAATTTAAGAAAATTTATCAATAAACCATCACCAACGCATCGATTTAAATCTTATAGGAACTAAGTTGTAAGCTTGACATAAAAATATTTTAGATTAAAAAAATAATAATAATACGTCACAGCTACCATATTAATTACTATACAAAATATAGAAACAAATCAAATATAGAAAAAAACATATATGTGCACTTCAATTACCTAACATTAAGAGTTAGTGGACGCTAGTTTTTTTCTACGTTTGTTGCACGGAAACGTGGAAGGCGATTAAGTCGAAAATAACTTGGGACAGGAATTTTTGGCGAAAAGATTTTTGCCCCACTTTGTTTCAGTGCCGTATGTGCGAACCTGTAGCTCAACATCACGGCTATTTGCAGAGTGTTTTTGTGCAGAACCATTATTCATTAGACTTTGCCAATCAGGACACGGATAACTGTGACACAACACGCCTGTGATTTGCGGGTTTAACCTCAAGACGGTGGGTGTTACGGCATCCAATCACTGACCACAAATCAGAGATGCAGGTGCGCACGTAAGGAACTGAAACAAAGTGATGCAAAAATCTTTTCGCGAAATTTCCTGTCTCTAAACATAACACATCCTTCAAACACCTTGTGTCGCCTCTAGGCGCCAAGGACTAAGCTAGTGTTCAGTGATTTCGTAGAAACCGTTTCTCAACGGGATTTCAAGCGATGACCCTGCTATTTTATTTGTGGTAAAGTCCAATGCAGGTTTCTATGATTTGGTTTTCCGATTACGGTTGAAATTTTTTCATCTACAGCAACGTGGCAAATTCATTTTTAGCACTTTTGAGGAGCTTGGAAAACATTATTTTAATTAGCGGACAATTCTTTTGAAACCATACGGACACAGTTTGAAGTGTCTTCTTTTCGTATATAAACGCATTGAAAACATTTTCAATAGTTACACAAGAAAAAATACTTTCCGTACCACGCTACAGCACGGCTCACGCGCCAGATACGTTAACGCTTAATTAATATTGTTGACTGATTATAGCCTAATTATAAGTTAACTGTTTGTCTGTCACGCCTATACTAGCGCAGGGTGAGCATAATTTCCATTTCCATCACATGTTTAACATTCCTCTTCTCAGGATTAAAAAATAATAAATAACTGATATGACAAGTATTGCTGAGTCAAAGGAAGAGTAGAGGGAAAATTCGGTCAAGGCCATGCTAGGTAATTTTCTCACACTAGTGCAAAAACTCGCTTTGAGAAAAAAAACTCAGAGTGAGCGAAGAGATTTTGGTCAGCGCTTAAGGTGCCCGCCTCGTGGCACATGTGTTTGTGTGAGTGAAATATTGTGCTAGCTAAGGGCGACGTCATATGGGCCATACAACGGTGCGTCGCCTCTACGCTTAAGGCGTGCAGTCTTCGCGAAAAAACAAATTTCCTATGGGACCTTAAGTGGTGACCCTATATTGTTTTATTTACGAAATCACTTTACTAAAGTCCAATGGACTGCCCTTAAGTGGTTTCACATGTATTCGGCTAGTATATTTTCCGCTATAGCAGACTGAAAACCCCGTTTTAACCCACTTTGACGTGCCCTAAAAGGGGATTTCTAATACGTGTGTTGTCTTGAAAGTACTCAAGGGCAGTCGTCTGAAGTGTGTGTTCTTTTCGTAGACAAACGGCGTAAACACACGTGTATTAATTTCGGTGTAAAACGTTTTATTCAAACACGCTGCAGTGTGATTTTATGGCAACGAGGCGGGCCCCTTAACATCGAGGTCTTAAGCGCTGGTGAGGGGTGACACGATGTGAGTATGGATCAGCGCCGGAATGAATGGGCGGGGGAAACGGGAGATCCCCGAGAAAACCCGCCGACCAGCGGCATCGTCCTGCACGATTCCCACATGTGAAAATCCGGGGACCGACCCCGCCGGGAATCGAGCCCTGATCGCCTTGGTGGGAGACGAGAGGTCCACCGAAGTACTGAAAAATATTCAGGACTAAGAGCAGCCGTGCGGTGCTCAATTCCATGTACGCGTTTTGCAAAATAATACACCGTTAGTTCCCAATACATACATATTGTATACATGCGCTTGATTTTTTCTTGTTTTTCATAACAAAACTGGTGATAAATTAGGTGCTGAAAACTATGACGTTCATAGCTACCATAAAACAACTGGTACTAATTATGACACATTTGTGACAAAACAATGTAGAGATTCTTCGATATGAAAATTATGTTGCTTTAAAAAATATTTTCAAAATCACTGTAAAACTAACGGGGTTTGACCATAAGAGAGCGAGTCAGGAGGGAGGTAGAGGGTAGTTTGGGGATGCGAAGGAGTTCTGAAAAATAGGAACCATAAACATGATAAGGTGGCAAAACACTGAGGGGCTGAATTTTCTATTTACTGGAAGCGCTTACTCCTCGCAGCTAACTACACGCTCCACGAGGTAACCGCGTTATTCGAATGGGCCGTTACAGGAAAACCAATTTCAAGAGGACTGCTACAAAAACAAGGCATCTTCCCTTCCCCTTGTTTCACTTCCCTGCTGTATAAGTTCTTGCGTTAAGCTAGCACAACGACCATCGCCAATGGCACCACTTACGTTACCACACCGACAATTTTTTCTAGGACCAACCATCAACTTCTTCCACAGCGCTGCGTAGAACTTGTTTAGAAACTAATCTTCCGTATACCAGTTTGCCACTTCTTACATAAAATAAGCTAACAACATACTGCACCAGCCCAGTGCGGTTTTTTTTTGCTCCTATTCATTTTAGTGCAAAGAAGCTGTACGTATATAGATAAGGCAACATCGGGAACATTTATTGAGCAAGCATCTCACAGTCCATAAAACACTGTCACTCATTACGTCTTGTCTAACTGGATGATTATTATTTGAAAAGATTAAAGTGTTTGTAGACAAATCTCATAGGCAGCGGCACACCAGAATCCTCAATAACCCAGACAAATAGGTGACCATCAAACGTTCAAAATTTACTACGATAAATCATTGCCCCCAAATATTTCGCCACCTTCTCTCGCTCTCTTTCTCTTTCTCTCTCTCTTTCTCTTTCTCTTTCTCTCTCTCTCTCTCTCTCTCTATGTACGTGTTAGAATTCCAACTTTAAAATCCTTCCACCAACAGAACTTGGTACTCATCCATGTCGACATTTTAGGCCTTTCTACTTTCCGTTTGTCCGACCGTTTCGTTCAGTGGTAAGTGCTACTGGCTGCTGGGACAAGGGTCTCGTGTTCGATTCCCGGCCGGGGAGGTAAATATTTACAGTTGTCTCTCCGGGTTCAGGATTGGGTGTTGTGCTGTCTCCTCATACCCATACTCGTGGTTTTTCGTCACACAGCACATCCCGTTGTTCTGTACCCGCAAAACAATCATCACATTCCGTTGGAAGCTGTTTTATACTCTCAACACACTATTATAACACATTGAATCATTTCCGGAGAACATGCAGTAGTACCGTGTGTATGGTGAAGAATTCAAGATTCAACAAAAATGGAAAGGGGCCGCAATGGTCGAATGGCCAAACCATTCGCCTCCCACCAAGGCGATCCGGTTTCGATTTCCGGCGGGGTAGATCCTCGGATTTTCGCATGTGGGGAATCGTGCCGGACGATGCCGTTATTCGGAACGTTTACTCGGGGATCTCCCACTTCCCTCGCCCTTTAATTCCGGCGCTGCTTCACACTCACCTCATGTCACCCCTCGCCACGATGTTAAGCGCTGACCAAATTCTTTCACTCACAAAAATGGAAAACCCTAATTCATCCCACGAATCTTCCAGACATCGTTGAGTGGAAAACTTTTTTTTTTCAGTCACGGTACACTTAAGAAATATACTAACGTCATTTTGTAACAAGTACTCAGAAGATGTTTACGCATGCTCCTTTCGTCTATATGCATGCATATACTTATGACCGTAGATCAGGGCATGCTGCCACTGTTGACAAAATAATAGTTACGCTCAAGCAACATGCCTTAGACGAATTCCTAACAATTTTTTTCTTACATGTAACCTACCCCTTACAGACAGGGATGAATGTCAAAGTTTAGTATACTAATTCTTTCATACTTCTTTCATTCGGTGTTGGCATGTTCGCTTATAAATAGACTTCGTTTTTCTCAATATTCATGTATTGAAATATTAAAAATTTTTTTGTTAATTCCCTTTTATCAGAGTTGTTCGAAGCAATCTAACGAAATCTATGAATATAATAACAAAACGTGTCCAAATCACAAGAACAATTCTAAATAAATCTCTTAAAATGTTTACTATTTGACGTTATCACAATCACTCAACTCGCTTGCCAATGAACTATTTATACTTTAAACTGCTAAATTTCACAGCATAAACTCGCAAAAAAAAAAAACGCTTACTATAACTACATACAGAATAATTTGAAAGACTGTTCAAACGTTATTAAACCTGAACTTGGCGTAATAGCAAACAATTACAAATTGTAGACTAAAGATAGCAATATATTACAATTTTAAAAGTGTGTCTGGATCTGATATTCAATATCAGACTACAATTAAATCAGATCCTATGTCATCCGTTGTAGCCTATATGCAGTACCTACCACTGCCATACTCGCAGAAAAATTCGTAACAAAATGCTTGGTTAAAACAGCTAGTGCTAACACTGGAGTAGGTAAATAGCTAATTAGAGTAATTTTCTAACTAAATCATTAGGTGACATGATTTAGTATACTAAAACGACGTACGTGGTAATAGGAATGTATTTTCTGTTGTTAACAAACCACTCGATGACGTTTCGATTGAACCAAACTCCAAATATCCAACACGAAATTGGGCTTGGCTTTATCAACAGTTTCATTGGGAATTACACAACCTGGTACAACATTATTTTTAACACACACATATATATCAGAATCATAATAATTTCATTAACATACTATGTGTAGCGTGCAACATTTGTTACAAACATGTTCGGTATATTACTTTCTAGTTTATAAATTTTGAATTGGATGATTGTTTGTGTCATTTTTATATCCTGATTTATATTTTCCATGGTTCTGAATATTTTCTAGGAAAATGCCAAGACAGTTTCAAGATATCGTGGTTCCAATTACAGTGCACTCGGTTGTGTCTCCACAACAGGTTATTTGTTGTAAATCCATGAAATATTATTTGAATGTGATGTATAAGCAGCATTTTTTAATTCAGTAGAAAAACTAAATGTTCCTAGAGCTCAAAATTTTAATGGAAACATATTTTGACGAAAGTTTATACTGTGACACCGTATTATACCAAAACTAGTAATTTATCACGCAAGTGTCGTCTTGAGTAAACTCGGTATCAGCTAACCAAACCACAATCAACGTAGCCGTAAGCCGTGTATTATTCGCGAACGTTTGCGATGAACAGCGCATGATGGGGCGCGGTTACGTAATACATACTCGGCGCATGGCAACAGGCAAACAAGAAACATATACTGCTCCGTACAGTCTATCGATTCCCAAAGGCCTGGCTAGTAGTTGACCTCATTCCTGTTATCAGCAGAACTGCCGTATCGGCGCTGCACGCGCTGCAGCACGTCATTATATCGATAACAGCAGCACCTCAGCGCGATCTCGAGTTACATGTGCTGCAGTCAATCTTCAAGGCACTTGCTTTCTAAAAGCATCAGAAGAATCGCTAGTAAGGTTTCGTCTAAGAAAAAGAAATCACTGTTTTGCGCGTATACACTTTATCACCGGAAGTAACCGTTCTGAGAAAACAGGACTTTTCAGAAGAGGGTTGACCATAGACATATCGATAGTGGAAATGGCGGAAAATTACATTTTTAGGGCAAGTTAAGGAGTACTCAATCGTCGATAAAATCTGAACTAATCACAATTCGATGAGACTTTTTGCCGAGTAGGTATTTTATAATTGGGCGTATTTTCCTACAGCACTAGTTAGTACTATAATTGATTTAAAAGTAAAACAAATAAAATAAAAACTTTTTTTAGAAAAAAAATAAGGGCTTGAAACCACAAAATCTATAAAAATGAAAAACTGTACTTTTTATAAAATTTAGTACGTTAATATACATTGCTCTATAATAACCGAATAAAAAAAAAATACTCGCGTTTTCATTTGAAAATAATTTTACTATTCGAAAACCTCTGCGCGAGAGATTTTCTGATAGTAAAATATTTTTCTAACCAAAACGCGAGTATTTTTAAAATTCGGTTATTTTAGAGCACAAAATATTTTCATAATAATCATTATAAAAATTAAAGTTTTCCATTTTGATGTATTTTGTGGCTTTTAAACTCTTATTTTTCTAAAAACAGTTTTTAATTTTTTCCGATTCTTGTTTGTTCATCGGATGCATTATCGCCTCTAATTGCAAGGCGCTCAAATGTAGACTATCTGCCCCTCAAGTGAACTAGGGTCGTCTAAGCAACTTCACTGCCACCGGATACCATTTTAAATATATGCCTACGCCAACACTTTTCATATTACACAGTAGACCCTATAGGTACTTCATACGTTACAACGCTAAGACATAATATTATTATATATACATATAAAAATTACATACATTTTACGTATATATTTCATAATATGTAATATGCAGTTATGTTACACCCCACATCCGCGTTACACGTATATTATGTAAAATATTACCTACGAGTATATATTACACGTACATATACAACATGCAAAAATTACAACATATATAATATATAACATTTCTTTTTCACATACAAAAAAAGTTTTAGTGGGTTTTATGTCTTGTTGACAGCGAGGTCATTAGAGATGGTAACACATATCTTTACTCAAGGTCAGAAACAGGCAGAGGAATCGGCCATGTCAGCATTCGACACCAGCATTCAACAGAAGCGGTTTCGGGAAACCACGGAAAACTGAAATTAACCTCAGTAGCAACATAAACGGTTGGAAATTTGTTGGAGAGTTTGATGATGTGTTGGGAAACACACGTTAAACCAACCGTTGGTTTTTGGTTGGTAATGATGGAAATAGGTTGTGTAGGAAAACTTCTATTAAAATAATGTTGGCCCAACATTGTGTTCTTGCCAAAAACCAACATACGAAAATATATTAAAATAATGCAAAAATATGTCGTAATACACACAACTTAACCTATTAATTAAAATCAAGCTGCTAAATTATTAGTTATTGTAAGTTTTTGTTCGTTGGTAGAACGATGGCAAAATGTTGGAAAGAAAACCGTTGGTGATTAGCAAATAATACTTGTGTTGGCCCAACATTATTTTACAATCAATATCAAACTCAGTAAATGTAATGAAAATGAAGTTAAAACATTCTATAATAGTCGCATAATTCCATACTTATTTAAAGAAATCGCTTAAAATATAATTAATGTCAATTTTTATTCGTTGGTGGAATGTTTGACAAATGTCACAATGGGAACGGTTGGTCATTAGCTGATGTATGATGGACAACGTTATTTTACAACTGGTTTTCAACTTCATATATGTTATAAGAATAATTTTTAAACATTTCATAACACACATACATATACAGCTTAATTAATAGGAAGTTGTTAAATGAGTGTTTATTGTAATTCTTTTATTAATGGTAGAGTGCTGGAAAAATTTTGCTAAGACAACCAGTGGCTAGCAATAAGCATGGAGATGCTGGGCAAATGTTATTTTACAACCACAATCCAACTTAATAAACTTCATGTAAATAATGCTAAAACATGAAATAACATGATATAAATATGTATTAAGAGAAAACTACTAATATTGTTTATTATACTTTTTATCAGTTGGTAGGGTGCTGGAAAAATATTGGAAAGATAACCGTTGGTTATTAGCAAATATGACCTTGTTGGGCCAACGTTATTTTACAACCGAAATCCAACTTAATACATTTCATGAAACTAATGCTCAAATGTGCATTAACGTTCATATAATACCTCATTTATTATAAGAAAACTTCTAATTTTTTTTGTAACTTTTATTTAACTGGTACAATGCTGGAAAAATGTCAGAAAGACAACAGTTAGTTGTTAGCAAATATGACCATATTGGCTGAAAGGTATTTTAAACAAATATCCAACTTAACAAATGTCATTAAAATAACTCTAAACCATTTAATAACATGCATAAATTACATTTTTAATAAAACAAAACTGCTAAAATATTGTTCATTTAACTAATTATTAGTTGGCAGAGCGCTGGAAAAATATTAGAAAGATAACCTTTGGTTACTTGCAAATATGAAAATTAAAGTGTTGAAATATGGTTTGTAATAATTTTTAATTCGTTGATAGTGCTGGAAAAACGTTGAAAATACAATATTTGGTTATTATCAAATATCCCCAGAAGTCAAGGTTTTAAATAACTTGGAACTGTTGGCTATATATTGTGTTGTAACACTTAGGTTGACCCAACATAGTAAGTCAACCTAAATGTCAGAAAACGAAATTTTTGTGGAATTTATCAGTACAGCAAAAAAAAAAAATTATTTTAAGTTAAAAAAGAGCCTATAAACACAACGAGAAAAATATTTTTTCATAATTTTTAAATTGTTGGTTGAACTTTGGCAACAAGTTGGCAAACATACAGTTGGCATTTGGTGTAGATTTTCATGTTCAGCTAATGTAATAAAATCAACACATTTTCTTTAACACAAAAAATAACATTCGAAAGGAAAATAAAAATGTTCTAAATAATCTCACAGGCTATGAAGTGTTTTTAAGATTTTAGCACTGGAAGAGAAAATTTGTGAATACTTAAAATGGTTGGTTGAAAGTTGGCAACAAGTTGGCAAACAAAAGTTTATGTTGGGCCAATGTTATAATACCAACATAATGTCATCATTCAATAAAATTACTTAAAATCGGAAAAGAGGATGCAATCCCATATGCTTTTAATATTTTCTGAACATCGGAAAAGCAATTTTTTGAACATTCGGAAAATTTTGCCACCAGTATTTAATTTTATGTTGGCCCAACACGTTAAACCAACAGAGTCTCTATAACAGAAATACATATTTAAAATGGAATGGTAAATGTATGTTACAAATATATATTTTTCACAGGTAAAATGTTTAATGTTAATGTATATTACAAATTTTTTCATACATATTACACCTAGATACATGTACTGACATTAGTCTTATTTAATCAGTATGTCGGTATGATAACCGACAGAAGTGTTGCACAACAAACTTATTTACACTTGTATCTCAAATAGTCTCGCACGTCAGACCCGGGACGTCAAGGTCCGACAACGCCCTTAGTGACCTCAGCCATGAAAGTCACATTATCTCATTCCATGATTAGGACGAGAAGATAACGTTTGATAAAAGCATTGTTTTCAAACTGTCATTAAAAATAAAGGTATTCATATTCTTTAATGCAGGAAACTATACCTATTTTACAAACAAAAATATACGTAAAATCCTTTTTATTGACAAGGTATAAAGGGACTAAATTTTTGCTATGAACAGGGATAACAAGTTTTGTACTTGGAATAGACACTCTTATGTTGGCTTATAGTACTTATAAGAATAATGTGTACCGGTTTCAAATTTTCGCGTTTGACCTTGGGAACATCGGAACGGCAAGAGCCAGAGTACAATGCTCAACGGAAAAGCATGTTGCCTCTATTCACAGCGAAAACCTTGCATGCCTGTTTGGCGCACTGTGAATAGAGGCGGCATGCTTACCGTCGAACGTGGTACTGTGGCACTTACCATTCCGCTGTTCCCACGCGTCAAACGTGGAAATTCGAAAACGGCGATTTTATCGATTCTCATACGAACTTGTAACTGATACCACTGTTTTCGTAACTGCTCTTCGGCGACGCTACGGCATCCTCCGCGTACAAGTATGCTGAGTGAGTGGCATGATGCTTCGTCCTACAAATATATTGTGGTATTTCTTTTGCAACTGCAGTGCTTGCCGTTAAGGGCGCGGTCTACCGCAATTTTCATCATCATTATTTTATTTTGTATTTGTACCAGATATTTTTTTTCTTATTTTATACACAAAATGTGACTAAATTTGGCTCTTATGAATTTTTTTATCTCTCATAGTTTTCGCGTAATGGCTTGTTAAAGCCATATTTTGCATCTTTCCGTTTTAACGACCACAATAAAACCAACTGATATACCAAACTCAAAAAAATCACAGTGGATAAAGACATTGCAGGCTACAATGACATGCTCATAAAATTAAAGAATAGACATTATTTGTATTTTTAAAAAAATTATTGAACTTTTTAAATTCTTATTTTTAGTTTCAGCAATTTTTTAAAATTCAAATAATTTTTATTCTAAAATTTTATGAGCATGTCATTGTAGCCTACAATGTCTTTATCCACTGTGATTTTTTTGAGTTTGGTATATCAGTTGATTTTAGTGTAGTCGTTAAAACGGAAACATGCAAAAATATGACTTTAACAAGCCATTACGTGAAAACTATGAGAGATAAGAACATTTCACAAGAGCCAAATTTAGTCACATTTTGTGTCTAAAATAAGAAAAAAATGTCTGGTACAAATAAAAAATAAAAAAATGGTGATGAAAATTGCGGTAGCCGCGCCCTTAAGGCCACGATCTCCCGTTGATTTCAAATAATTCAAATAACTCAAATATTTGTTAACCAAATGCTTTGAAAAAAATTGAGACAGTGTACAGTCATACGATACACACTTTTACCATACCGTTTTTTTTTAAATAATGTACCATTTGCGAGAAAAAAAAATATTTTGCTTCATTTTGGCTTATTTTCACAACTAAACGTGTACTATTTCGGGGGCAAAAATTTAAAAATAAGTTTGGCGCTTTGCAACAGAAAAATTCATATAAAAACGTTGATATATAAGTGTTAAAACTGCCAAAGAATTTTTTAATATATGTATTAATTTGCGTTACAAAAAATATTTTCGAAACCATTGCTAAACTAGAGAGCGAGTGTTAAGGGCGCGGTATCGCTATTTTCATAACCGATTTTTTTTTATATTTGTACCAGTTTTTTTTTGCTTAAGACACAAAATGTGACTAAATTTTTCTCTTACAAATTTTTTTTGTCTCGCATAGTTTTTGCGTGATGGCTTGTTAAAGCCAAAATTTGCGTTTTACCGTTTTAAGGACGACACTAAAACCAACTCACTTACCAAACTGAAAAAATTCGCAGTGAATAACAATGTTTTAGGCTACAAGTTCAGTTACGTTTAACCACAATTTAAAATATTTTTGTATTTCGACAAATTTTTATTTTAAATTTCAGTATTTTTATTTAAATACGAAAAAAAATATTCTTTGTGTTTATGAACGTGACATTGTAGCCTGCGATGTCTTTATCCACTGTGAATTTTTTCAGTTTGGTATGTCAGTTGGTTTTAGTGTAGTCCTTAAAGCGGAAACACGCAAATTTTTGCTTTAACGAGCCATTACGCAAAAACTATGCGAGATAAAAAAATTTTATAAGAGGAAAAGTTAGTCACATATTGTGTCTAAAATAAGAAAAAAAAATAACTGGTACGAATATAAAAATAAAAACATGGTTTTGAAAATTGCGGTAGATCGCGCCCTTAAATTAAACATTGGACAAGATTCGATATATACTTGACATACTGCTTGACATAAATAATAATGGAATATTTCATTAATTTGTCTTGCAGAATCATTGCAAGGGATTATACGTTAACTTTCAAGAATGATTACAAGTCCAACACAAGATGAATATGTAACATTATTATGATCTCCAAAATTCATTACCAGTGCCTCAACATTGCCACATTTTTAAAAAATATTTTAAAACATAAGTTATTGCAGAAAATAGATAAATAAAATTTAGCAACTAACTCTCCCCCTTATATTCACGACAGGCACTTTACATCTTGACTTGGTCACTGAAGGAACTTTCCAAAAATTCTCTCTCTTTATCTCTCTTTCTCTTTCTCACACACATGCTGGACCTAGAAATTAAACTTTTTTCGTGGGTACCTTTAGGGTGCACGCAAGTACTAGACCTAATAAGGAATTTTTTGAAATTCGTATCCTAACGGAGTGAAAAGAGGTGAAATGTGTTTTCGAAGAAACCTTCGATATAGCTCGAACCTGATGAGCTATCGTAGTTTTTATAATGTAACATAGGAAACTTATGCACACCAAGTAATTTCAAGATTTTTCGAAATTAGACACTTAAGGAAGTGAAAATTAAATGTGTTTTAAATTTTTTGTTGATATCTAGCAAACTCTTCGAAATATGTCGATTTTCGTTTCAAAATGTCAACTACGCAAATACTCGAAAACTGATTTCGTAATTCGACTCCTAAGATATCTAACCCAATGAACTATCATCGTGGTTTTATCTTCAATTCAATATACAAATGTGTAAAACATGATTTCAAGATTTTTCGGATTTTAATTTCTTAGGCGGTGAAAAGACGTGAAAGGTTTGGAAAAAATTAAACGTGTTTTTGACTACCAATTCACATACAGGGTGTTTGTCAAACATTGGCCTAACTTTACGGGATGATTCCTAATGAAAATGTCGTAGATTTTATAATGCAACTTACGTGTCTCACCCTTAAAAATTATGTGTTTAAATTCTATTTTTGGAACACATCTGTAACCACTTGAAAATAAACACGTTATTTGACATACTGCTTTATGCTAACTAGACTTGCGAATAACTATTCCGAAACCGCCAACACTTCACAAAAATAAGACACCTTATTAGTCACAAAGTTTTTGCTATATGCTTGTGTAAGCAATTAGATGTTCATTTTTAAGAAGAGATTCTAATGAATAAAAAGGTCCTCTTGAAAATGCTAGAATAGTAGTGTTTCTGTTATTTTTTAAATTAGAGATTTGCAAATACCCAGAATGTATACAACATAACTACGTCATTGATAATACAGTACTTATATACGCGGTGAAATAACACACACTGGGCATACGAATAAACTGAGAAGCGCTTTCAAAACAGTTCCAATAACCTGCGATTACGGCCGCGGTTACACGGTGGCCTGAAGTAGATAACCGAAAGAGGTTTAGTCAGCCATTTTTAAACACGTTCAGTGTATAGCTGGCAAAGAGAACACGTTCGCGTGGTTACACGATACTCGATTGTCGCAGTCAAAATCGATTGTGTTTTATTTGGACAGTATATTGTTTTGAGCACGGTCGTAGAAGAACAGGTCTGGACACTCGCCTATCTACCAACGTATTTTGCTTGACCCCCTTGTTGTTTGGCTGTAGTTCGTCAAGTTACCGAGAATGTTGTACTTTTTGGCGCTGTTTTCCGGGCGGTCGGACTCAAACTCCGCCAACTTTTTTCCATTGTTAAATTTATTCAGTAAATGAAGATTGCTGGAGCCTTTTCTTAAATTTGTGAGCGAAGAAAGTATTTCATAAATTGATAAAAAATACGTTTTGATAAATTGTATATCTTAGCGGAAAGGAAGTGGGCGGAGTTTAGTCCGACCGCCGTAACATAAGCGCCAATAAAACACAATATTCTCGGTAACTTGGTGAACTACAGCCAAACAACAAGAGGGTCAAACATCCAGGCGAGTGTCCAGACCTATTCTTCTACGGCCGTGGTTTTGAGGTTATATTTGGTTTAACCGTTTAACCTATGTCACTTCTACGACCGCGACCTATGTACAAAAGGTAAACAAAGGAAAGTAGCTGGAGACACGTAAAGTTTACGTTTGTCTGTAAAATGAACATTATTAAATTGACGTTGGTTGCTGCACTGCATAAATTTGCAAGACGCAAGCGAAAAATACTCTAGGTATTTAAGAACTATAACCTTACTCTATGAGCATCTATAAATGTACCAAATTTGTTTGAGGTAATTTCAGACTAGGAAACCTTTCTCTTGTAACCAGTCACCACTGTTTACATATTAAAAGTTGCGTCGGTCATGATAAACTTAACCTTTTGAAAGCTCAACTTACCAAGTTCCAAGGCTTGTAACACACTCATATGTTGGTGCAATGTGTTATACGGTGACAAAAAAGCTTCGTAACACACAACATTTAAACCAATATTACACTTTATGGAACGTGGCAAGGATTTTCGAAAAGACTTTTACCGCCTGCTTCATGCATACGAGAGTACTGGAAATGGCATACATTATTTTTCCGTTGCAAATGTACTGAAGGGCTCATATATTAATATGAAACTATTTTTACTTATACGTAGCCAACAAAACATTTAAATAACTTTCCTGTTAATTTTAATTTCCGCTGCTGCAACATAACACGGGGTTGTCAGCCATCTTGTGCGCAATGCTTGTTGACGTTTAACGAGCCAATCACAGCAAGGCATAGAGATTGTTGTTTAGGTGATGAACCTTAACAACCTGTTCAGTTTGAATAGGAAGCAGCAACGATATGAATTACTTCAGACACCGTGTGACCACACGTACGGCTGAGCAAGTTTAATTTAAACTAGTTCTGAGGCCCGTGTAACCGCGGCCTTCGTACCATCAAATGCACTGCTACACAAGCGAAGGCAAACGTTCTCCTAACGTTCAGGTTGCGAAAAATCTATACTCCGCAACAACTGATTTCGAGCATACTGTATGGGTAGAAACACTGGAAAATCGCGAAAATGTGTAAGATAATCTCCAATAAACTGTAGTATATTACCCGTGACACGTGTGAACAGTTTTGGAACAAATCACACACGCTGCGTGTTCAAGCTGTACAATTCTAACTGGGTTTGTTGAAGAGAGAAACAATGCTTCAAATAAACGATAGCCAATATAGGTACAAAACATTCAGTGTAATATACAGCATGTTGGAGCCTAGCAAATAGTCAACTATTCCCGCGATTTTCCAGTGTCTATATGTATGGGGTGTGCATTACCCGTCCCTCACATACTGTGTTCTAGAACACACAAGTAGTGTACGTATCCGTGTAGCAAGGCACCGACTACCGACTGTGGTTTTACTGGGTTATTGCTGGCCGAGAAAACTTACGGCTTTTCTCGTATGGCTCTGTTATGGATAAATGCTGGCAACAAGACATTTGGTATGCCAGTATGGCACGTTTACAACACTGATGGATGCAACACTTGTGACTCGCTATGGATTTACTGCTAATGGTCCGTAAGTGGATTTCCAACTGTAATTCAGCAGTGGCCACACACAAGTACACCATTTGTTAGCCAGAGATATCATGCCACTTGCAGTGTTGTAGGTCAGAACCCAGCAGTGACGAAAAAAAATTTCAAATTGGTATCGAAAATTAAAAATAAAAAAAATAAATTGGAATTATACATCCATGGCTTGCAATCTGTAAGCCAGCTGATAGCTGTGAAGTAATTCATTACTGGGACCATTGCTGGTCGGACACATGATTCACTCATGTGCCTTTCATTGTTCACCACTGGTGGACTATTACTGGGCCAATTAGGGATATCGCATAAGTCCATCTTCATGCGCAGCAATGGTGCCGAGTGCATTCCATCAGTTGGCCAACTGTTCTCCAGCACTGTATACCAGCTGTATTCCATTGTTGAGTCGCATGTGATATGTATTCTGCTACATGGGCACGGTAGACCTGAACAGAACCTCACCTGATCTGCACAACTGCAATAACAGAGCGCTTATCTTGCAAACTTGGTTTTATTTCCAGGTTTAAGACTTTCCACAAGACAATGTGCACTGCTGCTGTCACGGTATTGCGTCCGGGACGTTAAAAACACGTCACCCGCTCATATATAAAAAAATTATATTTCCATCAAATCCGATCTGCGAATTTATCTGTAACCGTATCTCTAGTCTTGAGATTATGAAGTTACTTAGTTCAATTAACAGCGGAGCTTAAAATGGCATCAATATACTATCACCGTTACTTCGTATATAGGCTTTTCGTAATAAATCCACTAAACATTATTTGTATGCATCCGTACTTACTGATATAAAACCCGCCATCACGTGAAAAATTTAACGCAGTTAGTCAATTTATTTAATCTTCCTCAAACACTAACGCGTGAACGGCAACGAATATTAGTGCATGTTGAGATAGCATACAAATTTCCTACCATAGTTTCTTCCGTGACGCTGTTTGCTGTTCGGAAGAGCCAAGGTTTTTACGTGTAGACGGAAAGGTAAAATATTAACAAATACATCTAACATTTTATAACATGCGTGCTGTATTCTAAATACAATTCAGTCATCGTCTGAGATGTGTTCCCTTTTCGTTGCTGATCATATCCATAGTTTCGTAAAAACACGTACTTGTCTTCGCACACACTGCATCCCATGTCAAGCACGATGCTGGGAAGTCGGTGCGTGGTAGATAAATAAACGCTGAAAACATCAATTGATTTCTACGGTTTTTTCGAAGCCAATATGTATAAAATACTCAATGTCAAACCTAGATAATGGTATTTGCCAACTTTATGAGTAAATATTTATCCAGAATTACTCATTCGTTTCGCGTGATCTCTTGCGACGTAGTTAAATACACGAAGTTCCGGCGCCAGAGATTGTGCCTCAGAAGTTCCTAACACTAGAAACAGTTTTGTTCAAAACGTTGGCTAAAGCTATTGTCTAGGATTGTTTTTGTTTACTTACGCAAATTGGCTTCAAGAAAGCTACAGTTATAGATTAATGCTTTTAGCGTTGAATTACGTACCACCAACTTGAATTTTTGTATTTTGTGGCATAACGTTTCTTCTGCGTAAATATATGGAACTTTCACCTAACTACAGAATAGAATACATACTGACATAATTTTAGACATCCGAAATCGTTATTTTCCGTTACTGTTGTTACAGATCAAATTGTAGTTAAGAAAGTAATAATTAATTTTCTAACTGTAATTATATCTGCAATAACACTAACGACAAAAATATATTTAAGGTATATAACATTATCTCAGTATGAATTGCATTCACTAATGTTACTATTCCTGTCTGTATTACTGGAATCGTAGAATTTTTTCCGAGTGCAAGTTTCTGTGTATAAAAATGTAAAAAAATAAAAAATAAATAAAATGCAATAACTGTATATAAACGAAACTAGGATAGAGGCATGTATTGGTCCTTGCTGTGTATATCCGCCGTACAGTAACTTCATACTTTCTGGAAGTCCTGCTGCTACCTTGGATCTGTTTTCACACCAACTATGTATCCTTCCGCCAAACGTCCACAATAACATTGCCAAGCTGACGGCTGCGCTGCAAGCCTACGTACATTGTTCATTCGCCGCCAATAATTACGTCACCTCTAAAATATTGTTATATACGCTAAATGTAAATATACATTTTATTTCATTTCCTGAAAATGAACACGTTATGTACATATGACATTAAACGATATTCAATATTATAGCCGCTGTTCATAATATACAGAAGAACTATTTCTACGACACCAATGCCAACCTAACCATTCTCCAACTATCGTATAACAGACGTGTTTAATTAACTTTTAAAATAATTATTAAGGACAATTCTCATACTCGCGGACACGTAACAATAAAAATAAATGTATGTATTAATCTCATCGTATTGCTCTTCCATATGCTTACATAATTGTATGGTGATAACGGAAGTATTACTAGTATTTTTTTTTATTTTTTTTTTTTAACAGTTCGTTTCTGAAAGTATCAACTTGCAGTACGGCGGTTATAGTCGCGTACTGGTAGTGTCTCCTGAGCATAGAGGCTACGATATATGTGGTGAGTGAACAAGTGTCGACCGTATTGCTCGCCGTGTTCCCAGGCCCAGGTCGTGCTAAACAGCCGCAGTAGGCAGACTGCGCCGACTATCTGGAGCGATAAGGGCGACACCGACACGCGCGCCTACAGAGTAAAAGTACTTACGTTGCCACAACTAAATGTTTGTTTTAATATGAGTCGTTGCAAAGTTACTTTGCAGGTCTCTGTTCATAACACACATTGTAATGTGTAATTTTCATAGCGGGAATCTGGTTCTATATTATTTTGTGTTTGTGTTTTGTGTCTGGGTGTTGAGTCGATAATCGACTGAATTCTATCCCTAGAATTCTTTGTTGTGTAATCTTAATATATAAAATGAAGTGTCATGACACACACACTCACTCTCTCACTCACTCATCAACGCACAGCTCAAACCGCTGGACCTAGAACCATGAAATTTTGAGGGAAGCTTCCCTTTGCCCCGTAGGCACCCACTAAGAAAGAATTTTTCGAAATTCGATAATTAAGGGGGTGAAAAGAGGTTAAATGTATTTTCAAAGAATCCATGATATCTCATTAACCGGGAAAGCTATCATAATTTTTTTAACTTCATAATATTGCCCAAAGAAATGCATATTGGTGAATTTTTCGATTTTGCGAAATTCGAAAATTAAGGGGGTAAAAAGCTGTAAATTGTGTGTGATTTTTTCTTTGAAATTATGTTTAAGTAAATATCTAAAAAGTATTTTTAGAATTTTTTCGAAATTAGTCCTTGAAAGCTCTTAAAATAAAACGTGCTTTTAATTAATCCCACTTATCTCCTAAACCAGTGGAAATATTGAAATGGTTTTTGCTTTAACATAAATCTTATGTAAATGTAATTTCAGGATTTTCGAAATTCGTCCTTGAAAGCTGTTAAAAAAATAAAATGCGTTTTAAAATAATTATCTGTGCCGCCTATAACCCGTTGAGATATCGAGATGATTTTTATAAGAATGAAGCTTATGTAAATATGTATCTACAAATCAAATTCAGGATTTTACGAAATTCGAAAATTAAGGATGTGAAAAGCAGTAAAATGTTACAGTTTCCCGAAAAAAGAGAATGATCACTGAGAAATAATTCAACCGTTGTTTCTTTTGACCTACTGATAAATAAAACATCTTTGGATTGTAACCTGTACATACGAAAGAATTATCACGGCCTGCCATTAAGCATTCACCCAGGTATTGTATAAAGTTTGTGGTATGGGAGGGGTGGGGTTACGGGTTCGTATCCCGTGAAAGACATTACATAATTTCACGCGGGCAAAGCCGCAGCCAGCCAGTTAGTATAATAATAACAATAATAATAAAACCAGCCAGAATTTCCCTGGGATTATTTTTTCTGTTTTTTTTTTGTGTGTTTTATATATTTTTTTTGTTCGTTTTTGTATTCTGTCATTCAACACAAGTTTGATCAGAAAAACATGAGCAATGGCGTATGTCCACAAACCAATACCTTAATTCTAATTGTAAACTCCCACTGCAACAAACATTTAAACATCTTATTGTAATGTAGGCTGTTCACAATAATGTGAGCACTTTTAAAGACGGTCTTGACTATAGGAATAACAAAAGAGTACGATTTATTGTGACCTCAGAGATTGAATTTTGAGTATGGTACAAACTACATACGTTACTACTTAGGATGCTATCTATGTTGTTATTAAATAGTGGCAGAAGAATATAAAACGGCCGATAAGGAAACAGTAAACGTCTCGGCAGGCGTCCGTTGCGAAACGAGGCGAGGCGAGGCAACGAAGCCAACGAGCCAATGTGTTCGCGCAGTTATGTTGTGGGCGGAGTCGACTTGGCAAGCGTAGGGCTAGTGTGTGACCAACGACAAGAATTATGTCATCGGCCCAGCTTTGGCTATGCCTGCCCCACTCTGCCGGTGAAGCAAACATTGTGGGTTGCAGCTCGCCTGTTGTTGTCAACCAGGGGCTACGCAGGATTTTATTTGAGGGGGGAAGGGGTGGTTTTTGGGATGGTGACGGTGAAGGTGGGGGGGGGAGGGTTCTGAATATCTGCCTAAGATAAAATCAATGACTGTTATAGAAGACCTTAACGTAATACAAATACGTTGCAAAGAAAATATAATCTATAGGCTACAATGACCATTAAAATGTACGAATAAATACAAAAATTAATTTTAAATTTCTTATAAAAATTGATTTTAGAAATCAGCATGCATAAAACTTGTAGCTCCAGGTAAGTTGATAATTAACGCAGGGGTGTCTACCTCCTAAACATCATGATGCAACATACCCCTCCCCCCCGAACAATGTTGTATCAAAGTTTCCATGGAACAGTATTGTACTGACACTAGTTAAAAGCGGGATGTCCGGGGGTCCTTCCTAGGAAAATTTTAGAATTTTTTAAACGCAAAATTGTGCTATTGAAGCAATTTTGAACCTAAACAAAGAATATACAACAGGAAGAAATTGTAATATTTTTTAAAATATAATTACCTTCAATGAACAATTTCCTTCTTTACCTTTGTATGTACTTTTCATGTACAACATATTAAGTTAAAGAAACAAAAACTGTGGCGATATAAAGGGGTTACAGCCCCTACGGCTCCGCCAAACTTAGTTTCACTAATTAAAAAAAAATGCTATTCCGAGTTTTTATTAGGTGATTCAAGCATCTAAATTCGATATGCACTATCTTATTTCTGCACGGAAGTTAGTTTATACCATACCAAAAACAGCAAAAATTTTATTTTGATCAGCAATGCAAAACACATAGAATGAATATAAGGACAAATATTTATCGCGGGAAAACGTGACTAATTGCTAGGCTTCAATATAACTAGACACACTAGAAAACCACGAAAATATAGAAATAAACTCAGTCCCCAACAAACTACAGCATCTTCGTCTCGAAATTGCAAAATGGAGGGTGCAATTTGTGACACGTGCGAACAGTGTTTCAGCAAATCACACACGTTCTGTGTTCAAGCTGCAAAGTTCTAACTGGGCATTTTGACGAGAGAAACAGTGTCGTAAATAAACGACAGCCAACACCGACAAAAAAAACTTCAATGTTACACAAAGCACGTTGGAGCCTAGTGAAAGTCAACTTTTCCCTCCCGCGATTTTCCAGTAATACCTACGTCAATATCTGACGTTGTCCTATCGTTATTAGCGTGGCCATATCTGACTAGGTAAATGATAACTCTAGCGTACCAGTATTAATATTTGTAATTCGTAGAGACTAGCAAAATTCACGGGTTCACTGTCTTGTACGCTAGCCTCCAAGAATATCCGTGTATTCAAGCAAACAACAGCTGTTCATTAGCTGCTGTGCTAATACAGTGGTATGGGGCAGGTTTAGGTATATTTTTATTATTGGCTCAGAGACTTCAAGTGGATGTCAAATAAGTCAAGAGCCAATTGCGAAAGTTACACGAACTTATAGTTGCTGGAATTCTAGTGTGTGCGTAAAGGAAAACGAGAATTTTTCAGTTCCCTAATAATTCGTCTACATTGCCAGGGGTGATTTAAGGATAAAAAAAAAGGGGGGGGGGGCTTCAGTGCTGAAGCTCCACTCCA
Organism: Medauroidea extradentata; assembly: GCA_003012365.1. Taxonomy (NCBI): domain Eukaryota; kingdom Metazoa; phylum Arthropoda; class Insecta; order Phasmatodea; family Phasmatidae; genus Medauroidea; species Medauroidea extradentata. Next base: position 31,010 of record PNEQ01120337.1, on the reverse strand, counting down.
CAAATAGAGTTCAACATTATGTAGTCAAAGTACGTCCAGTTGCCTCAAGGGAACTGGTATTTTGTTCTATGATGCTCCAAGTACATTTAATGTGTCCTACTTGTATGTATGTAAAACGTTTTATGACACCACTAAAATATTGTGGCAACCCAAAAATTATTTTGTGGTTACCACAAAATAATTTTGCAGGGAACCGAGACAGCAGAAAAAACTTGCTACAAGCTTTGCCAATGCAAGCCAGTAACCTTGCAGCAAACATGAAATGCAAGCCAATAAACTTGTTATAAGCCTGCTGCAAGTTACCTAGTTTACACATTTCTAACTTGCTGCAAGCTTGATTTGTAAGCTTGCTGCAAGCTTAATTTGCAAGACTGCTGCAAGCTTAATTTGTCAGCCTGAAGAATAAATCAAAATTTTATTTTCTGCAATATTTTCACTAACATTCAAATCTACATCTTAAATATTGCTTGTTCATCGACTTGTGATGTTAATTACTAAACATTAAATTTCGGCTCCTGTGCAAAGATTTGAACCACTGACCCCTTGCTTTCAAAGCAGATATGCTAACCATTGGACTATTGCGAATACTTAAAAGTGGTGTAGTAGTGAGAGTCAGTTGTAAGAAAACGAACTTTGTTATGGAAATGCTGATATTTGTGAATTTACTAACAACGGTAAGGATATCAGTTTACTTGTAGTTGTACATAATATCGTAATAGTTGTTTTAGGTAGCATATGAAACAGCGTTACTTTTTAAAGCGCTTGTTCATTAACAAAGTTCAGTTTAAATCTCAAGTTCGATCATTATTGATGGCACAGAAAATATTTCATGAATTAAGATTGCTAAGGAAAATTTCAATGCAATATCAGCTTAGTATAGGGGACAGGATGCTTGCAGCTTATCACATGACCAGTCTTGCTACGTAAGTGTAATTAAAGTCAAATACACCTTGTCGCAAGCTTGGTTCAGGTTTGTAACAAGAGTTCTGAGCAAGTTTGCTATGGCAAGTTAAATTAAAGTGAAATATAAACTTGCTGCAAGATTGATTATTCAGGCTTGCAGCAAGTCTCGTGAGTAAGCATGCTATGGCAAGCCAAAATCAAGTGAAATGTAAGCTGGCAAGTAAGCTTGCAGCAAGTCTGCTGCAAGTTGCCTAGTTGACACTTTTTTTATAGTTTTGCAAGCTTACATACTAAACATCATTTAAGGTTAACTTGTAAGCAATCAGGCTTAACACAAGCTTGCAAGAAGTTTAACTGCAAGCATTTTTCTTAAATACACTTGCAGAAAACTTGTCAAGCTAAATAATACCTACGCCAGCATAAAAGCTTAAGTCAAATGCAAGGCTTGCAGTAAGCCTACCGAAGCAAGTTTATAACAACAAGTCAAATGCAAGGCTTTCAGTAAGCTAACATGTTGTGTGGGAAGATTTCATATAACACTTTTCTTTCAGTGCACACTTCTGAGATGGCTGGTATTTTTTTACAATTCATAAAACCACATATGCCGCCGCTCCCATTTTGTTTCTAAATCCGCCACTATACATAGCCTTCCTGCAATCATACAGCGAGCAGGTATACTTGAAATTGTCCACTATCTCTAAGTAAGTCTCGTAGTTACCAACAGTCTGTATTCAAATTTTCAACTTGGATGTTAAACTTAAAAAATGATTATATAAAATAATATTTTGAAAAACAATATTTTTACTATAAATACTATTCATATCTTGTTAAGATTGTGTTATGTTAACAAACTAATTTTTAAAATGCGTTTCAAAAAGGTCTGAGGTGTTTTCCAACAAAAGAGGAATTTTGCCTGCTCAAGTAAACTGTAAAGTCTACCGCGAGTCAATTAAGAAATCCGTCACGTTCAAAACAAGTTCTGTAAATATCAAGAAAACATACCCAAAATATTTTAGGGCTATTTAACGCTAATTTTCATTTAAAAAGTAAGTTGATGTTTGTGTATTACTTGAGAAAAATACTCATTTCCCACGTTACATAAATACAACTGCAACTTCAAGCAATTATATTTATTCAAGTGTTAGATATTTTAACTAGTAACTCTATAAATGTTACCCGTACTGGAGCCTTAAAAAAGGATGCTCTTAGTCCGTTTATAGCATTCATACAATTCTTTCCACATAAAATGTCCTAGTTTTTACTGATGCTCTTGTCCAGGAAGGTTATCGGGCGGCATCTTTGTGGACGAGTATTAGATGCGTTACTTAAGAGGTTAGGATGACTTTCACCTGTGCGACGCTAGTTCGCATTTATTTCTGTAAGGCCACATTCCTCCAGCGCTATGATATGTAAGGGGAGATTGTCAAGCTGTGTTACCAGGGCAGCTACAAAGGTGCCGCCGCATCTCTTTATAAGATAAGAACTTCGACGAGCTGGGAAACTCGACCAACACAATCTGTTCCCGCTGTCTGCTTCTTTCACTATACCGTCGAGACCACAACTAACCTCGTCTATAGGCTATTCACGGCCAACTTAACACTTTCTAGGGAGGGGACTTTGATAGCGTCACGCATCACGTAATGCATTATGTCACGTAAATGCGACATTTATCACGTTGCGTAAACGCAAAATTTCTTGACTTTTATGTTTCCAGGCAACTGATAACGATCGTAACACGTAAGTTCACGTAACGAAAATCTTAGCAAGATCAAGCTGTTATGTGATGATATGTTGCATATGAATTATACCACGTGATCTTCTGGAACTAGGCCAACTACTTTTCCTAAGAATTAGGCCTCTAATGTCAATATTTTTATTGTTTAGGTATGCAAAAATTTTACTTTTGATAGGCAAATATTTTACTGTTTGGGTATGGAAATATGTTATTGTTTGGTACGCAAATATGTTATAGTTTAGGTATATAAATATTTTACTGTTTAGTCCCTTAACAGCACGGCAACGTTGCCTGCACGTCACACTGTAACATTGTGACGTTGCTACAACGTGCTGTGATGTACCAAAAATGTGCAGAATAGAAGCAGGCAACTTGCTGCTAGGTTGCCTCGGCAATTTTGCAACTGCAACATTTCTAGCACGTGCAGGCAACGTGTTGCTAGGTTGCCTCGGCAACGTTGCAACTGAAACATTTCTGGCACGCGCAGGCAACGTGCTGCTAGGTTGCCTCAGCAACGTTGCAACTGAAACATTTCTGGCACGTGCAGGCAACGTGCTGCTAGGTTGCCTCGGCAACATTGCAACTGAAACATTTCTGGCACGTGCAGGCAACGTGCTGCTAGGTTGCCTCGGCAACGTTGCAATTGAAACATTTCTGGCACGTGCTGCTAGGTTGCCTCGGCAACGTTGCAATTGAAACATTTCTGGCACGTGCAGGCAACGTGCTGCTAGGTTGCCTCGGCAACGTTGCAACTGAAACATTTCTGGCACGTGCAGGCAACGTGCTGCTAGGTTGCCTCGGCAACGTTGCAACTGAAACATTTCTGACACATGCAGGCAACGTGCTGCTAGGTTGCCTCAGCAACGTTGCAACTGAAACATTTCTGGCACGTGCAGGCAACGTGCTGCTAGGTTGCCTCGGCAACGTTGCAATTGAAACATTTCTGGCACGTGCAGGCAACGTGCTGCTAGGTTGCCTCGGCAACGTTGCAACTGAAATATTTCTGGCACGTGCAGGCAACGTGCTGCTAGGTTGCCTCGGCAACGTTGCAATTGAAACATTTCTGGCACATGTAGGCAACATGTTTATATAGTCTGTGACGAACTTGGCACATTGTAACATTATAGCATCGTTTCCAGCACCACCAGTGCTGTTAGGGTAAATATTTTATATTTCAGTTATGTACGATAAATGTTTAATTATTTTAGGTGTGAAAACTTGGGATAGGAATATATCGCGAATTCAATGACCTGCAGGCTAGAATCCATTGTATAATACTATCCATGCTCAAGCCCCGTATATTCGTTCATTGTCTGCTGTTCCACTGAGTAGCAGCTAGTGGACAAATGGTCGGGACTCGAGTATGCATAGTGTAGTTGGTTCCGATATGCATATAATTGAATTCGCGAAATTTTCCTGTCCCTAGTGCAAAAATGTTATTGTTTGGGCATGTAAACATTTTATTGCAGATAGTTCGGTGAGGTTACATTTTTTGTTCGAATTGCATGGGCCATGCTTGATGTGTACGATGATATGTAAGTATGACTGCACACTGATGCGCTAGTATTCGGACAAGGGAACTGCTGGTGTGCGCATACTGCGCAGATACGCGGTGGTACGGACACTGAGGCTGCAGGGAGAGTACGTGACAGACAGGCGAGGAGTGAAGCAGGTGCGTGGTACTAGTCACGTCAATGTTTCACGCCGGAACACCTCGTGGTCGACAACAACAACTACCAGAGGCGTACGTGACTGCCAGCAGTGACCAGCACTCTTCTTCCCGCCAACACCCCGCCTGGAGTATATGAGTCCGTAAACACGTCTCACCTTGGCCACGGCTGCGATTACCGTTCAGCGCCTCATATTTCACACGATATACCCCAAACCTATAGGGATCAAACGGTGTAACCTAAAATAAATAAAAAAAAATGCATGAGCTCAACCAGGATTTTTCCTTGGGGACGGCAAAAGACCTAATAAGTAACATGCTGCAAACTACAGGCAGGTGGATCTCGAAGAAGCTCGTATACATCTACAGTATACCGGTTCAGAAATACGCGAACACATTTTGCCTGCATCAACCTCTCAACACACATGCAGTAGGCTACACATATAAATTAAAATTAAAAATTAAAAACTTGTACCTTTGTGCAGTTCACCCTACGCAACACAATAGGTCTTATTTTCACAAGTCCCTATAATGTACAAAATGTTATAAAATGCATTCTAGTGTGTCTGTGTCTACAATAGAATACCTGGCATGTAGGCAAAAACTGCTACACCCGCAAAGTAATTGCACACAGCATACTTGTAAATGCATTTTGCACTCTGAAAAACAAATCCTGTGCTACAGTTCTTTAGAACGATGTCACATATTTCAATCAAGTAAACCTCAAAGTCACTGGCATGCCTATCACACACAATAATTGGTATGTTTCATGTGTGAATTTCTTCGCCACAGAAATTCGTGTGCTAACAATGCTACTACAGCATCTGATTATTTTTTAAGAGTTATTTATTGTAGATGGTGAATTCTACCGATTTTCAAAAAGTGGATTATTTATGTTTCTTAGTATGTATTGCTCAGAAAATGAACATTAAATGTTTGCCACAGAAGTTCCACTCAAAGAGAGGGTGTTATTTGCATGAGAGGGAGTGTTCTAAAGAGCGGCTTGTTGAGGCGTTGAAGATCTCAATGTGCACAGAATTGAAATTTAACTCCTCGTTGTTTCCAATATTTTGCAAAAATACAAAATTAAATTAAATTTCCAAGTTTTAATTTCTGCTGTGCGAATTACAGTAGACAAACATTTCATTGTGAAACTATATATCACTTGTGGAAAAATATCACGTCCTAAAGCTTGTAATAAAAGTTAAGAAACAACCTGTATATATTGGAGGAGACGAAATGAAAAGACGTATTATTGGGGGGGGGGGGGGGACGCGTGTGTCCCCCTCGTCACCCTACGGTTATGACACCCGTGAGTATCATACAGAGGCCACAACCTTGGTGTCTCATACTTCTACCCTATCTCATATTCTCGCCTTCTCTATGTTGTGTTGGCACAGAGAGTGATGAGTTCCGTGATGGTGGGAATGGGTATTTCAGTTCTCTGTTTGAGGGTACTGTCATTTTACGACTCTGTATATCATTAAGATCAAGCTGAGAAATGACAGTACCCTCAAAATGAGAAATGAAATACAGCCAATCAGGGTATGGCTCTTCCCTATTGGCCGGGACGGAAGAGGGGGTACGGAGTGTATAAACTCCTTGTTTTCCAGTGCCAATACTCAGACTGACTGAGAATGTGCCTGAAGACGGAGACAGTGCAGTCTTCCGAAATGTTGCATTTTGTTTTGTTGCAAGGTGACCATTATGTTATTTTGTTTCTTTAATCATCTTACTGTCCACAGTTACTGTTTTGTTTTCATTCGCTTTCCTCAAGGTGCCTGTGTGTCTGCTGTGTCGTCTACGTCCAGTATTTTGTCGTTCGTTTTGTTTTGTCTGGCTGTTGTAATTATTTTTTGTTTGTTGTTGCAACCCAACGCCAGTGGCCGCAAGAGTCGACATTGAAGTTCTGAAGCATACGAAGTTACACGTAGATAATCTTTTCCTCACTCAGTCACAGAAAATGTTGAGCTCTAATGTGTCCCGCGTACCATGAGCCAGCTAAAATCCAGGTTACTCACCGACTCACCATTATACCATTATATAAGATGACTGGTATGCTGAATCGCAGGATGAGATTGCAAACCTCCGAGAGGAAAATAAAAATCCACGAACATGTAGGTCCGGTTCGGAACATTTGCTAACCTAACATACACGAGTAGCAACCGCGCGAAACTTGAACACAGCTGCAAAAAGAATGAGACTCAGATTCAGTGATGTGTATTAAAGTTTATGTTGGCGCCAATTGTGTAACTTCATAATAGGCCGTGGTGGACAAATAAGCGCTGAATTCTTCAATTGAGAGCTACACGTTTTTGAAAGACAATATAGAAAAACAGCAAAACAGCAGTCCTTGATAATTAAATTTGCTAAATTTATGAGCAAATATTTACCCAGAATGATACATTTGTTATGCGTGATCTCTTGCGCCGCAATTAAATGTACGATATTTCGGCGTCAGAAATTGTTCTTCAGATTTACGTTAGTTGAGAAAGATTTTTGCTCAGAAAGTTGGCAAAAACTATTGTCTAGGATTGCTGTTATTTTATTTTTTTTTATTTTTGCAGATTGGCTTCGAGAAACCTACAATTCTGAACTGATGCTTTTAGCTCTGAGTTATGTACCATGCACTCTTAAACCACCGCCTACCAGCGCATTAGAGGATTAGGTGCGACGGAGTTATAAGGGCGACCTTCCAGCGCGCAACAAATGCCGCGTCGCCACGAGTCGAGCACTAAACTAGCGTGCAAGATTCCCGCCGATCGATTTTTTACGGGACTTTAAGGAGGGTCATCATATAATTTTATTGAAGGTACGTCTGTAGCAAAGTTCAATGCATGCTTCTGCGTTTCGCATACATCCAGTTAGTACATTATGAAGTACGGCAGTCAGTACGCTGCGTTGAGCTATGTTGGAGAGCTTAGCAACAGTGTTTCTAATGAGCGTGGTGTATTAACAATGACAATCCGTTGTCCTATGTGTGTATTCTTTCCCAAAATATAGGCGTAATAAGCACATGTGAATTAGTTCCGTTAAGGGCGCGGCTACCGCAGTTTTCATCACCATTTTCTATTTTTATATTTGTACCGGTCATTTTTTTCTTGTTTTAGACACAAAATATGAAAAATTTCCCTCTTATAAAATTTATTTATCTCACATTATTTTTGCATAATGGCTCGTTAAAACCAAAATTTTAACGTTTCCGTTTTAAGGACGACATTAAAACCAACTCACTTACCAAACTGAAAAAAAAAAAAAAACTCACAGTGAATAACAATGTTGTACGCTACTAATTCAACTATGTTAAACCACAAAATAAAATATGTTTGTATTTTCAAAAAAATTATTGAATTTTTCAAATTTTTATTTTAAATTTAGCATTTTTACTTAAATACAAAACAATTTTATTATTTGTTTTCGTGTACGTTACATTGTAGCCCGCAATATCTTTATCCCCTGTGAATTTTTTTCAGTTTGGTATGTCAGTTAGTTTTAGTGTAGTCCTTAACACAGAAATATACGAATGTTTACTTTAACAAGCTATTACGCGAAAACTGTGAAAGATAAAAAAATGTCATAAGAGCCAAATTTAGTCACACGTTGTGTCTAAAACAATAAAAAAATATCTGGTACAAATAAAAAATAAAAACACGGCGATGAACATTGTGGTAGACCGCACAAACTGTATTTTCCCGCACATTACAACGCATTTGAAGCGCGTGGTAGGCGATTCTGCTCTTCGTACTTTTTTTTTATTTTAACGTCCAGCATTTACTTTAGTTGGTTGGCAACTTCCTCTTCATATTTGTTCAGCTTTTGAAGTCTCCCGACAGTTATCTTTCTCTATCCTCATACCCGTTTTAACTTCGCCAATGCTATTTATTATCGCTAGAGGTACGTCAATTTCGCGGATTCATCTGGCAGCAGCCTAGACTTGTCAGTCCTATACACCCACTGGCCACAATCGATTATCTATTGGCTTATAACCGTACAAGCAGGTAGCAAGCGATAGCACTTCGCATTATTTCCTTATTTACTACTGGATTGTAGTAGTCAAACGCGTTTCGTAACAGCCGCCAGCAAGTCACAGACACGACAATGAAGTATACATAATTGGCGTTCAACCTGACCTGGAATGTATCTGCGAAATTTACGTACCTCTAATTATAGCTTTCGCTCTACGATTTCCTGGCCGTCTTCCTGTTTACTACTAACCATACGAACAAAACGAAGCACTTCGTAATCCATGACTGTGACTTTCTCTCCACCCGCATCTTGTATGCCATCTCTTGTATACTGTTCAGGATAAACTGAACACTGCTTACAATTTTCTGTGAATTGTTGTGCCTCAATCGTTACTATTTTAAATACGAAAACTTCCACTTAATTTAAAACTAATGTAAACATTTTCATGACTCTCGACTCTCAATAATTAATTTCTCTAGCTACAATAGATACATTTTTTTTATTATCATAAAGGTTGGTAAGTTCTCACTTTAAAATGAACCGCATATACTTCTATAAGCTACAAGAAACTCCTGACTAAGGTTTGTCAATTTCCTCCATTTCCGCACACACGTACAAAGGTAGTGATATGAGAGAACACAAGTATAATTTTGACAATTTGCTACACAACTTGACATTCTTTTAAGCCAATAATTTGTTTGGCACGATATCTGCTCCTTCGATATTTTGAAAACCAAATACTGTCTGCATGAGTTACAAAGCGAAAAAACTTAAGGATGAATTGATCCCCCAGAATCGCAGTCATATGGCGGTTCGCTAAAAGCGTTCCAAAGATTAATGCCAGTCTTTGTGCTCTGGCTTAGTCGGTATCAGTATTTGATTAAGACAAATAGATGATTTAGTAAATTTGTACTGCAACGGAGATCACAGCGAAAAGTTTCCCGACAACATTCACAAGACAGGTTTTCTTCTTCTTCTTCTAGATGGTGCTTCTCCAAATCGACCTTCTAAACATTAACTTCGACGAGATAGTTGTCTTGTAAGCTGCAAGTCCAGTAGTGACTTATCATAGTTCCACACCGTTATCAACACATTACGTGTCATGCTTATCAACATGTATGCAGTTCAACTCGCCTGAATGATTATTTTGTTCAAGTGCTCAAACAGTCTTACTTTCCAGTTTAAGTACCTTAGTAATGTGATCATTCCAACAAATCACTATGTTAAGGCCTACCTACGCGCTAGAGACTCAGAAATAGCTGAGACATAAGGGCGACCTTGAAACGCGTATCAAATGTCGCAACGCCTTAACGAGCCAAGCTGTAAAAAAGCGTGCAAGGTTCCCGCCGAACAGTTTTTACTATGGGACACTAAGCGGTGATCATATAATTTTTTGGTGGAAAGTCTGTAGCAAAATTCAGAGCACATCGCAATCTGAGTTACACAGACGTCCGGTTAGTACATTTTGAAATACGGTAGTCTGAAAAAACCGTTTTTAGCTGTGTTGGAGGGCTTAGAAACGATGTTTTTGATGGTCATAGTGTCTTTAAAATGTCCTCCAACATGGCTGAAATGGCCTTTTCAGACTTGCGTACTTCAAAATGTACTCACCGGATGTATGTGTAACTGAGATTGCGACCTGCACTGAACTTAGTTACAGACTTTCCATCAATAAAATTATATTGTCACCGCTTAGTATCCCATAGTAAAAACCGTTCGGCGGGAAACTTGCACGCTAGTACAGCGCTTGACTGGTTGAGGCGACGCGGCATTTGATGCGCGCTTCAAGGTCGACCTTACTGCTCCGTCGCTTTTGAGCCTCCCACGCGCGGGTAGGCGGCGCCCTTAAACGCAGAAATTTGAAAATTGTTACATACTGCTTTTAAAAACCCAGTAACTGAAGAAGTGGCGTTATGTCCATAATTTAATTTTTAAAAAGTCACACGTTTAATAGGTTTGTCTAAAGACGCTATTTCAAACACGCTGAAACACATTTCAAGCGTTACGTTGACGAGTGCCTCACAGCGGTACCAAATATGCCCGTGACGAACGCAACTAATTTTTTCCCCCGCGAATAAGGCTTAAAAAAGCGGTCAGGGCTACAAATATGTACCATCTGAGCTTGCGTTATCCTTGGCACGACGATCCCTGCTGGTAATGTTGGCAAGGCGACGAAAGCAGTTCCGTCAACATCGTCTCAATATCAGCGACACCTCTGCAAAGGAAACGTTTGCAGTTATATTTACTACGGCAGTTGAAAATGTATAGGTCAATCGTCAATGTTACAGTCGGGAAATAACGCCAAGTCATCATTCTGGCACGTATCAGTCAACACACATCTCGAGTATCGCGATAGAGAGCACGAGTGCAGATAAAAAGCTCAGGCCGTACAGCAAGAAAAAATTAAGTACAGATAATACACACAATATTTTCGAACGCACAGTATGAATAAAGTAGGGCGCGAGTATCTCCTAAATTGTTTAATAAACAATCAACTTTATTAGTATTATTAAGTACAATTTAGTTTTACGCATTACGTTATACTGTACAATACATTCCATTATTAGAGACATGCAAAATTCCCGTTATTTCCTGACAGCTGACAAAAGAAAAAACGACCCTAATAGTTTAACTGGTTTAAGAGAAATCACGGATTAATGTAAAACACATTTTACGGCTTTTCACCCCCTTAATTTTTGAATTTAGCAAAATCGAAAAATCTGATTACATGCATTTGTTTGGGCAATATTTTGAAGTAAAGAGATTAGTGAGAGACCAGTGATAGCTTTCCCGGTTAATGAGATATCAAGGATTCTTGGAAAACACATTTCACCCCTTTTCACCAGCTTAAATTTAGAATTTCAAAAAAAAAAAAATCCCTTCTTTGTGGTTGCCTACGGGCTAAGGTGAAGCTACATTCAAAATTTCATGGTTCTAGGTTCTGCGATTTGGACTGGGCGTTGATGAATGAGTCAGAGAGTGAGTGAGTGGTATTTCGCTTTTATATATACAGATATAAAAATAAAATCGACAGTATACGAAACAAAAAGGAATCATACGAAGCGCAAAAATATTCAGGAATGAGATTAAAAATACAAACGGCCTGCACGCGTACACTGCAATTTTACTAATGGACAGATGTTTTACAGAACTACTATAATACATTTTGACATTGCAAGTGAGATAGAAGAACGACCTTCCTAGGAAAATGCGACTCAAAAGAAGGCTAGGGAGGGTAAGAAGTTCTAGATTCATTTGGCAACACTGTTGACTCTCGCGGGTTCAACGACCTGACTGGCGAATGCACTCAACATTTCTGTGTACACTCTTTCTTCAACTACTCGTACAGTGGCTGCTGCTCCAGATTAGCCGTTGTTTGCTCGATGACGCAGAGAGCCTAGAACGTAAAAACTACAAACGGAATGTGCTCCCGTTGCAGTCAGATATTTGCCCTGCAGCGCGTTATCCGAATGATTCGAATAACACAAATAATCTATTGCACAGATATACGATTTTCGGATATATGGAGTGGAATTTGTAATCACAATCAAGCCTTACAGCTCCAAATCTGTACATGCGAGGCAAAACTGAAATAGTCAGTTATTGGATGCGGGTTTAGAATGTTTAAATGTATCAATAAATAAATAACTTTTTTCTGAATGTCAGGACTGGAGGAAAATAGTGTTACCACTTTTCTTTCCACATAACCATCATTTAACCTACAAAATTATTCGAGTTGTAAAACAGGCAGTTTTAAAACAGTGCTATTTTATTTATTGCTGTCAATATATATTTTCAGCCACGTGGTAAAATAAACATAATCGAGTGTCGTATGACCTAACACAGCGGATACATTTCATCGCTTGTCAAAGTTTAGCGTTGAAAGCCACAATAAAATATATTTTCTAGTGGTTACCGCATGTCGAAAGGGCCATTAAAAGTGATTACGTACCGTGAACAACATATAGCGTAATGAGGGGCAGAGATAGTATATACTCAAACTCATATTCGGAAGGTCTGGGCTACGAGTCGCGGTGCGACCATCATGACTAAGATTTTCATGGTTTTCCAAAATTATACCGAGAGAAAGGCTTAGTTGAAACAATATATATAAATAAATAAATATATATATATATATATATATATATATATATATATATATATATATATATATATGGCGAAATAAATATGTTTGTTGCCGAGAAAAAATTTATTACTTTAGTAAAAGTGTAATATTTTTGTCAGTACAACTATTCGTTTGGCTGTGCATAGGTTTTTGGCCCGGATCATAAACAAATACGTTGTAGCACCGATAACTGAACCTGTGATTTATCTTATTGAGGATTATTTATTAGCAACGACGGCCAAGAATGGACGTTGATGACTAACACATATTGGATACACGGTTCGTAAATTGCATGCCCTCCACGCAGATGTATATTAACAAATTTTACGTCCTTATTTTTAGTTTTCTGTAGAAATTGTTATACCGAGATTGCTTGTACCTGAATGAAGCTTCAGTGCATGCACTTACAAACATATCTACAAAGCAAATTGTCATAGAATATGACAAATGACTCTCAATGTGTGATTACAAACTGTGACGTGCATAAACATTAGTGTTTGGGTGGAGCAATAATACGTACATTTTTGAAAATACAAACATCCAAAGAAATCATTACACTTGCGTCAACTAAACATTATATTGTAATTAAACATAATTTGACCAACATCCAGACACACTAATAGGAGTAATATTAACTCGACCACCCATCAGCTACCTGACCAACTACGAATGTTGCACAGTATAATGGGAGTTATTAGTAGAGGCACGAGTATTTCGCGTATTGATTGTAGGTCAGGTTGAACGCCAATAACCTGTATACCACTGTAACCTCCGTGATTAGACGACAGCTGTTTTGAAACATCTTCGTAGGTTGCAGGCCAGTAGTAAATAATAAAATAATTCGGGGGCTACCCATTTGTACGGTTAGGAGCCAATGGATATTCGACTTTGGCAAGTGTGTGTATATGACAGACTGCTACCAAATTAATACGCGAAATACTCGTGCCTATACTAATGAGTAGCTGCTGTCTGTTTCAGTTCACAAACATTCTTGCAGGATGGCCTACAGGTCGTTGAACCCACTAATTTTTCCTGTCTCTAGCGATACTTTGTAGTCCCTAGCAATGTGCACTTGGCAGCTTACCTTCCCCTGATCCATGTTTAAGGTTTTTTCTACTACAGGTTAGAAAGAAAATATGTTTTCTTATGGGTGAATTTGGCACGAGGAAAAATTCTGCTTTAGCTGCACTACTGTCACTAACGGGTATAATACAATATGAAACCGGAGTAAAATTAAATTTAACTGGGCTTGCAAATATAATTTTTAAGTGAAAAACAAGATCATTTTGGCTTACAAATTAACACCTTCGTGTGACTTAAAATTCACTAAAGCTCTGGCATTGGTCAGTTCACACCTCTTACCGATACCAGCGCCCAAGCGGCAGAAATTTTCTTTGTGCGAAACTTTTAACACAGATGTTTCCAACCTGCAGTAGAATTAACGTCATCCATAGTGCTTACGGTGTCCCGCTGCGTGCAACGAGTGTACAGCAGTGAGCAAGTATAAAGTAGAGCAGTCCGGTACACGCCTCCTGACGACGTAGTACCCAGGCGTGGGCGTCTGTTGAGGACGCCTTGTGACGTGGTGGACCTCGCTGCCGGGAGGAAGCCTACTGCACGCTCACTTCCGCCGCCCTCGTAACTTCCTGCTGCTGACAGTCTCGCCGGCCGTTTCCCTCATTCGATTGCTCTCTGTCATCATTGGCATTTCTCTTCAGTAACCTGTAATTTCTCTTCAGTGATCTTTCATCGAGTGTTTCTATCAAATCACTCCAGTGCATCGGTCGTTTAACTCCAGTGTATGGCATTTCACCCCAGTGCCCCCTTCATTTCTTTCCAGTGACGTATCTGTCATTTCTTGCTAGTGAACAATGTAATTTCTCTCCTGTTATGTAATTTCTAGCCTGTGATGTCATTTCTCTCCTGTGATGTCATTTCTCTCTTGTGTTGTCATTTTTCTCCTGTTATGTCATTTCTATCTGGTTTGTGTGTTTTCTCTCTGAATTATGTATTTTCTCTTCAGTTGCCTTTCATTGCTCTTCATTAACCCGTGTGTCCTTCCCCACCAGTGAATCTGTCATTTCCCACCAGTGCCATCTGTATCTTGACTGTTCACCGTTGGATACCGCGGTGGTGTGTAATGGTCGGACCACTCGTCTCTCCTACGGAGATCCTGCGTTCTTTAAGTCCCGGTGGGATCGCTACCGATTTTCGTTTGTGAGAAACGTGACGATCGTTACCGTTGACAGCGGCATTGCTCGGGTACTCCCAATTTTTCTCGCCTTTGGTTCAGTAAATCTGCTCTGCTGTCGCCTCTCACATCATCATCAGCGTTCGAAATATCACTGTTAAAAGCCATGAAATCTCATTTATACTAATTTTTAAGAATTAAGTTTTAATCTTGATGGAGCGGAAGATGTTGCAAAACCATCTTTAATTTTTGTTAAGAATTGTTTTTACTGTAAAACGCAAATTTTTAATTCAAACATAATTTGATTTAAACTAATTAGTTAATTCACGAAACCTCCGTTGGATACTTAATTTCGTAAATCCGTTTTGTATTGGGAAAAATAATCTACGTAGTAAATCTAATTTTTAGGAAATACGTGAGACTGTTATAATAAATGTGTTCCATTTTAAACTTAAATACAACTATTATTCTTGTAAAATAAATATAAATGAAGGATAATGGCTTTTCTAGTCTTTCAAAGGATACAGACTCCAGAGTAGTAAGGGCGATGCAGGTACGTAGATACTGAGCTGCTTGCTGTTAAAGTGATATAGGTCTGTATTAGGTACATTTTTATTATTGGCTCAGAGGCTTCCAGGAGATGTCAAATAAGTCAAAGACCGGTTGCGAAAGTGACACAAACTTACAGTTATTGGAATGCTAGCTTGTGCCCAGAAGAAAACGCAAATTTTTCAGGTCTCTACGTATCGCTTTTAAATTTCAGCACAAGCTAGATTTGTAACTCATATACATTTCTAACGCACTGCCAATAGATCCACAGTATAACGTAAGAAACTACGCAGAGACCTCTGAACCAATAACAAACTTGCACAAAAGAAACAAGGACACAATCCCGAGCTGCAAGGTCAGAGATGAAACTTTCTAAGCTTTGAATCAGCAACCAAAAAATAGGACCAAGAATTAAATTTTTTGACCTAGCTTGTTTCAGTGTCTTTCATGTACACCTGCAGTTCGGCTTCATAACCAGTATTGGATGTTTAACTATCATGTGTCTTGGGATTATACCTGCAATAAATCACAGATGTGTGGTATTCAGTAATAAATCATCACAGACATAGAATAAATAGTAATACAGACATGAAATGACGTGGCGACTCATTTGATACGAGTGAACTCCATCGCTTATTGGCTGCCCGAGGCTATTGATACCAGCCCCGTGTATGTTTGGCTCGTGCACGTTACTACAGGTTTCCTATTAGCCTGACTGCAGGCTAACAGAGCATCCGCCTTACGTTGATTGGCAGCAGGCGTTCCCGCCATGTTGCTGGCCAGGGAAGCCATTTTGCTGGCGTGTGTGACTTAGTTCCCTGTTCCACTGGTCACTTCACGTCTGTATTCCTAAATATTCTGTGTCACAGATATGTGTGTTGCAGTAATCGAATTGTGAATGACACAGTCAAATGAGAGACGTCACTTCATTAAGACAAGCTGGCAATAACCATGAAGCAGTGCTGCAGATGTGAGCGTCAGGCCTTGAAACAAACAGGGGCAAAATTTCTTTCGCGAAAACTTCGTGGCCCTACCAATACATGTAGGCCCTATATAATATTTCTGCCTAAAGACATCTGCATAAACGTTTTTTAAAGGTTTACATCATCGTGAACATTTGCAGCTCAGCTTCGTGGTTGGCGATTGGATGTTTACAACTCTAAGCGTTTTTTAGTTCTACCCGTAAATTACGGAAGTCTGGTGTCGCAGCAATTGTATTAAAATTGGCTGAATCAAATGAGAAACGTCCCTGCATAAAAACACGTTGCCGATAACTAGAGCCAGTGATTTTTGGTGACGCGAATTCTGCAAGAATTTGTTTCAATGCCTTATGAGGACACCTGTTCCTCTGCTTCATGGTCGGTGATTGGAAGTTTTTAACTTTCGGCGTCTCGGAGTCCTACCTGCAAATCACGGACTTGTGTTGTCGTGGTAACATTGTTCTGGTTGGTGCAGTCAAACGAGCCACGCCTCTGCCCTTTTATATTCTGCCAATAACCACGGACAAGAACTGCAGGTGTGCTTGTAAGGCATTGAATCAAGTTGCTGCAGAATTATTTTCACCAAAAATCACTGGCTCTACCAATATCCATGAAGCAAGGCTTCATATGTGCTTGTAAGACATTGAAACTAGTTGGGGTGTAAAACTACGTTCGGGAAAACCAAGGGTCCCTGCCAATAAATAACCAGTAAGGGTTCGGTGATACAGAACAACAGAGTTTAACCAGCAGGTCATTGACATTACTAAATTTCCTGTGCCAACCAATTAATAGGGGTGGGGAAATTTCAGATTATTATTTGGTGACATTTGGCTCTGACTGTCTAGAAACAACCGCATAATAAGCTAACCACGCAAATCCTGGGTTAAATTGTTGGATACGAACTTGTTAGTGGCAAAATGTTGTACGATGACATCTTACACGTACTGTATGGCAACATAGCACTGTAGTTAGTCCCCTCTTGCGCTTTACAGATAGCTATCTACTGCTGTTCCGACCTGCATATTGTGGGTGCAGGCAATGACGGATCCAGCTCTTCGGTTTTTTTTTGGGGGGGGGAGGGGACATTCCCAAAAAAGTAGCTATGTCCACACTACGAGCCCTGCCCCCCACCCCCTGAATCCACCCATTGGTACAGGTTAAAATCCCGAGCAGTCCAAACGTGATTCTACGTTTACACGATTTAACATACATAAAATAATACCTGGATGTGGAGCGCAAGACGGGACTAACTACATTGCTATGTTGACATATTGTGCATATAAGATGTCATCGTACAACATTATGCCATAAATTTTCTTCTCCAATTTAGCCCTGGATTCGCGTGGTGTGTCTATTACGCGGCAGTTTCTGGACAGTCTTATATATACACGGCGGACATGCTGGTACTTGAAATGGTAGACATATTATATACTCGGCGGACGTGGTGGTACCTCAGGCGGGAGACGCTGCAGCTCCCTGGACATGCTCCAGAAGATCCCGTCTGCCGGCGGCTTGAGTCTCGTCGCGGAACTGTGCCGGTGGACGCATCACGCCACAATCTCACCACGACACGACGGCTCGCTGACTAATGCCCGGCTGTGGCACCGCGGTTGTCTTCACTCCCTCCCCCTCCTAACACACACACCCTTCTGTCGTGAGTCTGACGACACATTGCCGTCTCATTACAGTCGTCGTCACCCGCACTGCCGTCCACCGCGTTGCGAAACCCGTGGGTTTACGGGAAGTCGTGCTACGTGCGCGCGGCTCTCGCGTGAGAGGAACTTGAAGAGCAAGGGCACTGACGTGTATGACCATGCAGGCCGTTCCGATCCGTCCGTGCAGGCCGTGAAAACTTATCTTGAACCAGTATACCTAGAGACACTGGTAAATCGCGGGAAAAGTTGATTATTTGCTAGGCTCCAACATGCTGTGTATAACACTGAAGGTATTGCATCTATATTGGCTATAGTTTATATGACGCACTGTGTCCCTCTTCAGCAGACCCAATTATAACTGTACAGTTTTAACACAGAACGTGTGTGATTTGCCAGAAAACTGTTCACACTCGTCACGATTGAGATACTACAGTTTATTGGAGACTATGCTAAATATTTTCGCGATTTTCCGGTGTCTCTAAGTATACCATAATAGGTTGATGGATGTAGTTGGTGTGGTATATTATAAATGACAGTCTAGTAGACCGCCATTACTGTTCATTACGGACAGGAAAATTTCGCGAATTCAATGTCCTGCATATTAGAATAACTATCCTATACATATTCAAGCCCCGGCTATCAGTCAACTAGTTGCTACTGCGTGGAACAACAGACAATGAACGAATAGACGGGGTTTGAGTAGGCATAGTACAATGAATTCTAGCCTGCAGGTCATTGAATTCGCGAAATGTTCATGTCCCTACTGTTTATGTATTTTGCTAACGCTACGTTTTCTCGCGTTTTAATTAAAATAAATGTAAACAAATATTCTCATCGGTCAACCGATTTCATAACGTCAGATGTTGATGATGCTGTCTGACGAGTCCGTCAACCGAAGTTCGGAGTTGGCGAACTTTGGGGGCGTACAGGTCTGCATCAACCATCTGCACAATAAATCTCTGACGTCATATGTCACGTGAACAATTCATCCAATCAGTAGCCAGATCGGGGTTTGCACCATCAGCACGGCATGTACTGTCCGACAGATGTGCATAATAGTGGCACACTCCTAAGACACCGAGGGACAAACATTTCGCGCACCATGAGTGCAGCATCAGGTCCAGGTTACCATACCATTGCTAGAGGTACGTCAATTTCGCGGATTCATCTGGCAGCAGCCTAGACTTGTCAGTCCTATACACCCACTGGCCACAATCGATTATCTATTGGCTTATAACCGTACAAGCAGGTAGCAAGCGATAGCACTTCGCATTATTTCCCTATTTACTACTGGCTTGCAGTAGTCAAACGCGTTTCATAACAGCCGCCAGCAAGTTACAGGCATGACAATGAAGTATACATAATTGGCGTTCAACCTGACTTGGAATGTATTTGCGAAATTTACGTACCTCTAACCATTGCATAACCATCGGTTTCACAAACATGCACCAAAATTCAAGTCGACCAAATAAATAAAAATAACAGTATAATACATATTTCATTATATGCCTATGACATTCTTACACCTGTTCGGAAAAGAGCTCATAGCTTTAGAGAAGATGGAGGGATTTTCTTCAACTACAACTAAGTACCATTCCGATGAAACAAGTTTTCAATGAAACAAAAAACACACCGGTCCATCCAATAGCGAGCTACCAAGTCACAATACAGACACACAAACAGATATAGGCGGGGCCGTGCTCAAGGTGAGGATTTTGGGGGTTAAACCCCTACCATGGAGTAGCAAAAATAAAATATTTCTTTAAAGAAGTTAGTACTTTAAAGAATATAAAATTAAATTCTCGACTATTGAATGATTTCATGCTCAACATATGTACACGGCTTAACAATCACTTACGCTAGTGAGAAAATAGATGGTACATACAACATTTTCTCGTCACTGGAAAAACCCTCCCATTTTGAAATCCTGCACTGAGAGAAATAATTGTTTCATTATACTAAATATATTTGTTTGGGTGATGTTTGCTTCAGCTAAACAATATTTTGTTGGTAATACCAAGCTTGGAGTCCTCCAAACAAAATTAATTATTTCCCTCGACCAAATTATTCATTTAAACGCTATTTGTTTGTGCCAGACATATATTTGGTTACTACAGGACGTCGAATAAATATTTTGTGTAAACAAACAACTCGTTACAACTTATCAACAAAATAATATTGTTAGTTATAAGTGAAGTGCTTTGTACCAACAATTTTTCTTCGATGGACTAAATGATTTTGTTGGCGAAACTAAATACATTTGGTTGACTTGCGGATGATGGCAGGCTGGCGTACGTAAGCGATAAGATGGCGAACACTGTATACCTCAACATTCTAAATATAAGTTTGTGCCACAAATTGGACGTCGAAACTGTTAATCAGCATAATTCTAGTATCTTAAAGTTAGCTATAACAATTTCAAAGTGGTTAATTCGATTGATCACAAAAGAAAATGCTATAAACTTGAAAAACACTGCAGCTCCAAGACTCATTGTTAGAGACCTGAAAAATTCGCGTTTTATTTTACGCACAAGCTAGAATTCCACCAACTGTACGTCTGAGTCAGTTTCGCAGTTGGTCATTGACTTATCTGACACCTTCCGAAAGTCGCTGAGTCAATAACAAAAATTCAAATAAACGCAGGCCCATTTCACTGTGGAAGCGAGTAGCTAATGAACAGCTGCGGTATGCTTGAGTTCACATACATTCTTGGAGGCTAGCCTACAGAACATTGAACCCGCGAATTTTTCCGGTCTCTACTCATTGTTTGTGCTGCGGCCCTGCGGCGCACGGCGTAACTATTCCTATAGAAATAACACTCTCGCTCCCATGGAAGCACTCGTAGCTCAGTTGGTTAGGTCATGCATTGCAGGTGGGTGATAAGTGAAGGGGTAATGGATCAAATCCCGGCGTGGCCACAATTTTTTTTTTTTTCTTTTTAAAATTTTAGAAATTTTCCAAGTTTATAAAATATAATCTTTTTAGTTCTTAAAATATTGTATGCGCATTTAATATGTTCAACGAAATATTTTTATGGCCAACTAAATATTTGGTACTGCTAACAAAATTCAGCTATTTGCCTCAAACAAATCGAGGGAACAAAATAATTTAGTACGAGCAAACAAACATTTCGTTGCCCCTCTGTAAACAAATGATTTGGTTGATTGAAACAAATTTTGTTTGCATCAACAAAATTTTTTTCTCAGTGTGTGCACGGGCCTGGATATGGACATCAAACTTATAACACCCATCCTTTTTTGTCAGAGGTTAAATATATATTTCAGTGAAGAAGTTCTCCATAATCTAAATCTAAAATTCTGTGATCTTATTCTTTGTTTTTGTGCGCTATTCCATCCAGATTATCAGCTTACTTCCTTAGTGTGTCGATACGCGCGAAAATATACATGACGCTTCCTTTCGCATCGTCATTGCTGTTCGCCTCACGGAGTAGTCATACTTATTTTTACTGTATAGTTGGTGGTATGGTCCTGCTTCCATAGCCAACTTACAGTAGGCCGTAGCAACCCAAACAAGTAGTGATTGTTCAAGCATACAACTCGGCATCAGTTTCATTATGGATTGTTTTATTTTTTGTTTATATAAAATTTGCATAAGAGAGGTGTGACATTTGCTGTTATAGTGGGAATTCTATTTACCTTTCCCTACAGTACAAGCATCGCAGTTGAACTTTTAACATATACTCATTCCGCAACAGTCCAGCTAATTAAGAACACATAAAAATATTTTATTGAGGTATAAGTATTGGTTAAAAATTCAACTGCTTTGCTTGTACTGTAGCTCAAGGTAAATTGAATTCACGCTATAATAGCAAATTTCACACAGTTTTTTTTCTTTCAGAATAAAAAAAAAAGCAAAAAAATTAACAGCAATCTAATAATTCGACTAATGCGGTAAAAAGTCATGATTATATATTAAGACGACATAGCGTTCGTTTTATATACATTACCCGTGCCTACATTTTCCACTTGTAAAAAATGTTTTCCCACAGTAGCATGTCATAAACTCATACTTCATCATTTGAAAGTTACAGGAACGTTGGAATAACAAAAACCAAGCAACTTACTCGAATAAAATAATGAACACTGAACTTAGATAAATGGGCGGTTTGTTAAAATATTTAAAAGCACTCAACAAAATAATTTTGTCTTTTTTAAAAATGGTCAAATATCAGGGAAATTGTAATCATTTTCAAATAAAAAAAATACAAAGGAATTTAATTTTGTTTTTTTGAAATCTTTTTAGCATACGGCCCACAATATACACTTTCAATGTAAATTATTTCATTTGAGTAAATCACTTTGTTTTTGTTATTCTTATGTTCCCGTAACTTGAAATTTTGACTTTGTAATGTCGCCATGGAAAGACTATGAAGTCCATGAGAGAGAAAAAAGTTTTACGAACAGAAAATGTAGTCACAAATAACGTCTACAAAACGTACACTAAGCCGTGCAAACATAAAATTATGAATTTTTGCCACGTTAACATCCTTAGTACGGCTTCACTGTAAAGGCGGTTCGGAATAATACGAACGCTCAACAACGCCAGTTGAATTTCTATTTTCAACCAGTTCCTATCTTTCCGCATGTAACAGCTAACGACGGGAAATGTCTACCGTCTCTTTCTAGAAACGTCACTTGATATTTAGGCGTGTAAAATTAAGTGAGTAGCAGATTGGAACCTATATAGTTTTATAAAAAGTGTTTATTAAATTACATAAAATACAAATACGTAAATTTCTGTTGACTTCATTTCAGTGTTGCTATATTTAAAAACTATAGTTAATGTAGAATTATATGCATAAAATTCTTTGCCACAGCACAAATTTTGTTTGAATATTAGACACTTCAAAGTATCTTTGCCACAAAGAAAATTATTTAAGACGTCCGCCTATCTACCGTGTGCTTGTGTGAGTGAAGTACGGCGCCAAGAACGGGAACTAAGAAAGAAGAAACAGATTACTGGATAGTTAATGCAAGTAAGCTTACACCACTTTCTAAACGTTTATTAGTTTTATGTTTGTCTGTGCAATATTTACTACCCATTCTTAAGCATTCCCATTGGTCTACTTGGTGCTATTAGGAAATTTATTGATGTTATCATATTAGAAATTAATAACTTTACACGTGTCTCGGATGCATGAAAGGGAATAATTCCGTATAAAGTTTGTAAGGTTTTACACTTTGTCCACACACACATACACATGTGAAACACAATTTTTTAGAAATGAGTGTTATTTATTAGAGATGTGTATAAAGTTAGTGGTTTATAATTATAATGCATATAATTCGAAAAAAAAAATTACCATGGCGTATTTTGTTTTAAAAGCACGGGGGACTTATTTAACCTAGATTTTATAATATTTTTTAGTAAAACACTTTAAGACTTCATACATTTATCGCACAGCATTGCGAGAACTAGCCTGTTAGGAAAGTAAATCAAGTAAACAAGTCAATGAGAAATGCTCTTTAGTTGTTTTTTATATGTAACTAAAGATTTGAAAACGAAGAAAGCAGGGAAACTTTAGATTAAATTTTCATATTGATCATTCGTTGTACGTAACAATTTAATAATTATTTCATAAGCATCCTCAGAACTGTAGTAAAAATACGCTTACTTTTAATAGGGGAATATCAGTATAAACATATTGTTACAAGTTTGAGACATAAACTTCATATGCGGGCAAATTCCCATGAGTCCTTTGAGATAGAGGTCTTATAATTAGAAATAAAAGAGTTAAATTAAGTACTGGATTTAATAGCTCACAAAGCTACGAAATACACAAAACAGTAATCAACTATAACTCACAACACAATTAGTTATGCACACAATTACTACTGTGTCACAGGCACGTTATTAACTTTTACAATTAAAGCTCAAAAAATGTCTACCATCAATTAATTAAACAGTACAAATCACAATAAAATTTAGTCATATATCCAATCAACAGGCTTTCAAGTAGTGACAGTGTACAACCTTAATAGTCCGCCGTGTTGATGACTCGCCGTGTGCTGCGCAGCACCCCGAGTGCGCCGCTGTCTTCACTCTTGAGGTCTTCGGTTCGACTCCCGTCGCGCACCTCCTCTTCGCTTGTCAGCCCGCCGCAGCAGTCCTCTTGATTCGCCCAACACTGCTCCGAAGGTAGCCACCTGCCGCCTCACAGTAGACTCTGACGTCACCAAGATGTCTTCACCAGTCTCTCCCCACCTTCCTCTAGCACTACCAATTGCGAACTCTCTCCAATTTGTCGATTCAGCCCTTATATACCAGGCAAAACAGTAGGGGAATTACCGCATTACAGGGGTCTAAAATTAGATATTTCATCATGTTCCGGACGAGATTCGAGTCACGTAGGCCGCTTCGCAGGGCAAAAACGCAGCTGGGACAGGTATCTATGACGTAGTTTCGGCGGGATTCCCACTATGAGACACTCGGGCTTTGAGTCATGGGCCAGCCCTCAAGGTGTTTCGACACAGGCCCCATCCAGCCCGCCCTCAGAAACACAGCATGCAACAATATTTACATGAAATGCTGCGATTATGTACATTAATTCGTCGAAACATTAACGGACAACTTTCACGTACTTTCGTACACCGAAATAATGGGCACACGTGGAATAGTTTCGCAAAAAAATGTATTTACGTGCACACTGCAATGCATTTTAAGAGCGTGGTACGCGGCGCCATTTAAGTGTAAAGTAATGTTTCTATTAAAACGTTGAATGTAATTTTCTCGTAGGATTAATTGTAGCTTTTTTAAGACAAGCTCTATTTTTAAAAATACACAAAGATAATAAATTATATTGTTTTTAGTTTACAA
Source organism: Medauroidea extradentata (assembly GCA_003012365.1). Taxonomy (NCBI): domain Eukaryota; kingdom Metazoa; phylum Arthropoda; class Insecta; order Phasmatodea; family Phasmatidae; genus Medauroidea; species Medauroidea extradentata. Next base: position 6,399 of record PNEQ01120337.1, on the reverse strand, counting down.
TTTAAATTATAAATTTCTTTGCGGCAAAGTTATTTTGCAGCGGCTCATATTCAAACAAAGTTTTTCTTGGGCAAAGGAAAATATTTTAGAGTGTTTGAGCCCTCTAGCGGCAAAGGTGTTTCTTGATTCGCTTGTCTGCCCTATATAACGGCGAATTAAGAAACTCTACTGTAGTTGTAGAGCTCAAAGCCATATACAAAACAACCCTTCCTGGCAGGGTTCTACTAGAGATGGTTATGCCTAGAGACGACGGTGAGTCGCTAGGGACTTGAAAAATTCTCGTTTTCTTCTAGGCACAAGCTAGAATTCCAGCAACTGTACGTTCGTGTCACTTTCGCAATTGGCCGTTGACTTATTTGACATTTCCTGAAAGTATTTAGGCCAATAACAAAAAATGTAACTAAACGCATGTCCAGCTCACTGTGTCAGCGAGCAGCTAACGAACAACAGCGGTATGCTTGACCTCACATATATTCTTGGAGGCTGGCCAACAAAACAATGAACCCGCGAAGTTTTCCTGTCCCTACATATCGCTAAAACTGTTGTGCCAACACACCCTTTGAAAATTCTGCAGAACATATATGCTTGGGTTATATACGTCTGACTCAACGTATCTGTCTGTATGCCAGTAGCATAGGCATCAAATATTATAAACAGATGGACTGTATGGACTCGGTCAAATGGGGCAACAGCTACACGTACAAGCGAAAGCCAGTAATATTTTGGTAAGCTGGACGTACGTTGAAACCCAAAACAGTCAAGTTTCCCAATGGTAAACCATCATCTCGAGCTACGCTGATTTGCACTGGAAGGTATTCGTTCTTATCCTGAGAAGCTGAAATACGACAGGTTTCCCTCCAGCAATTCCCCGTTACCATTCCAGGATAATGCCGCTAATATTCCCAATTTCTCACTCATTTTAACACCCTGATCTTTAAAGCCAGTGATTTTTGGTGAAAAGAATTTTGCAACAATTTGTTTCAATGCCATTCGCTCACCTCTACAGCTGCGTTTCATGGTTATTGTGAGTGAACATTTGTGCAAAGGTATCTCTCATTTGACTGTCCCTGTCAGAACAAAGTTGCTGCGACACCATACGTCTGTGATTTGCTGGTAGAACCCCGAGACGCTGAGAATTAATAATATTTAATCAGTGACCGCGCAAGCAGAGCGCAGATGTGCACATCAGGCATTGAAACAAATTGTTGCAAAATTCTTTTCACCAAATATCATTGGCTCTACTGATCTGTCCCATTGCATTTTATAAAGACAGTCTCGTCAAGCATTTTAACCAAAACATATGTTTTACTGTGGCGACAAATGTTATTAACAAAGTACGGTAAAAACATAACACTGTGTTTGTTATTCTGCTTCTTTTACATTACAGAAATTTACGGAAATATACAATTTGACTGTAAAGAAACAACGAAATACGAAACTGCACACTTTGCAGCAAACTGTATTGTACATACATTACAAAAAAAATTATAGATGTCGTATTTTACTTGGGATAGTGGTTTATCGCGGGGAATGTTGACCATTTCTTAGGCTTCAATGTAATCTGTCCATATCTTATATTCTGCTTTCAATACTGGTGAGTCACCATTTCACGTGGCCAATGTCAACTGCCGTATAGTGCTGCACTACTGAACGTTTGTGATTTGCCTGTAAAAGGTTACATGACAATCCTCCAATCACACAACGTGCAGGCTGCTACAATATTAGGAAATTTGGAAAATCCACTAAATAATTTATATATATATATATATATATATATATATATATATATATATATATATATATAAGTGTTCCTTTTGACCAATGTCAACTGGACGAGTTATTGCTATTTTTTTTATAGAGCCAAGATATTACGACGAAAACATTTTCGCCCAATTTGGTTTGAGTGCCTAATGTACACGACATCTGCAGCTCTGTCTCGTGGTCAGTGATTGGATGTTTTAAGTCTTACATTTCTTGTGACTCTAATGGCAAATCACAAACGTTTGGTGTCACAATAAACTTATTCTGACAGGTGCAGTCAAAAGAGAAACGAGGCTTGGTGCAGTCAAATGAGAAACGAGGCTTGGTGCAGTCAAATGAGAAACTTGTCTTGGTGCAGTCAAATGAGAAACTTGTCTTGGTGCAGTCAAATGAGAAACGAGGCTTGGTGCAGTCAAATGAGAAACGAGGCTTGGTGCAGTCAAATGAGAAACGAGGCTTGGTGCAGTCAAATGAGAAACGAGGCATGGTGCAGTCAAATGAGAAATTTGTCTTGGTGCAGTCAAATGAGAAACTTGACTGGTGCAGTCAAATGAGAAACTTGTCTTGGTGCAGTCAAAGTAGAAACTTGTCTTGGTGCAGTCAAATGTGAAACTTGTCTTGGTGCAGTCAAATGAGAAACTTGTCTTGATGCAGTCAAATGAGAAACTTGTCTTGGTGCAGACAAATGAGAAACTTGTCTTGGTGCAGTCAAATGAGAAACGTGTCTTGGTGCAGTCAAATGAGAGACGTGACTTGGTGCTGTCAAATGAGAAACGTGTCTTCGTGCAGTCAAATGAGAATCGTGTCATGGTGCAGTCAAATGAGAAACGTGTCTTGGTGCTGTCAAATGAGAATCGTGACTTGGTGCAGTCAAATGAGAAACGTACTTAGTGGAGTGCAGTTAAGTGAGAGACGTGTCTTGGTGCAGTCAAATGAGAAACTTGTCTTGGTGCAGTAAAATGAGAAATGAGGCTTGGTGCAGTCAAATGAGAAACGAGGCTTGGTGCAGTCAAATGAGAAACTTGTCTTGGTGCAGTCAAATGAGAAATTTGTCTTGGTGCAGTCAAATGAGAAACTTGTCTTGGTGCAGTCAAATGAGAAACGAGGCTTGGTGCAGTCAAATGAGAAACGAGGCATGGTGCAGTCAAATGAGAGACGTGTCTTGGTGCAGTCAAATGAGAGACGTATCTTGGTGCTGTCAATAGAGAGACGTGTCTTCGTGCAGTCAAATGAGAATTGTGTTTTGGTGCTGTCAAATGAAATACGTGACTTGGTGCTGTCAAATGAGAGGCGTGTCTTGGTGCAGTCAAATGAGAGCGTGTCTTGGTGCAGTCAAATGAGAAGCGTGTCTGAACAAATACACGTTTCAGTAACCATCAAGCAGAGCTATCGATGTACATGCCAGCCATGGAAACAAAATTGTCAAAAAATCTTTTCGCTACTAACTTGTGGCAATAGCTATAGGATACGCTCAAGTTATTTGAGTTTGTTAAACTCACATAGATTTTTTTTTGTTCTAGCATTTTATATTAAATGCAATAATAATCACGAAATAGCAGACGCTTCCAACAACCGAACGAGGCATAAACGCTCAGCGATACGAAACGAACCTCGAGGGAGCGCAGAATGGCGATGTTAAGGGCGTTGGACCCGTAAAAATTCAAAATTTTATATTTGTGCCAAACACTGTTCATCTTTTGCACATCAGATAACACGTCATTTTTCCAAATGAAAAAAATTTAGGCCCCATAGTTTTTCCATAATCACTCATCAAAGTCTCAAAATGGCCATTGCGGTGTAGCCAAAATCAAAAAAAGTAACTAACGAATAAATTCAAAATTACAGGAACTGATAGTTAGTGTATCAATGCATTTTACGACATGATTGACAAAAGTTAGTTTTGAAATTTTCGGTAGTAGCCAAAAGTCAAAGTTATGCAAAAATTTACTCATTTTCATCAATTTTTTAAAAATACAAAAAGTTATCGCTTTGTCTTCACAAAAGTGTCTTGAAGTAGCCCACAGCATTAAGAATCAATATGAATTATCTTGTTTCTGCAAGTTAATTACTTTTTATTATTTTGGCTACACCGCAACTGTCATTTTGTGACTTTTATAGGTCATAATGGTAAAACTATGGGACCTAATTTTTTTTTATTAGGGGAAATGACATGTTATCTGATGTGTAAAAGTTGAACAATGTTTGGCACAAATATAAAATTTTGAATTTTTACGGGTCCAACGTCCTTAATAAGTATGTGTACAGAGAGATAATGCGCAGAAAACTGATTTCATGCATCTCCAACTTCCATACGTTATGTCAAATTGCATAAAACAAGCGCGGCATCAATTTGTTTCAGCAGGAAGGTAAGAAGAAGACAAAAAGACTGTCGACGTCAAATATAGCACAGCATCAGGAAAAAATATTTCAGGGGTACCAATTTAAAAGTATCTGAAATTTGTGTTTGCGTACCGTAATATACTTTGCCTTAACATAATAATATGGTAGCTCCGAAAGGCAGATATCAAGTTAAAATAATCATACACATAAATGCCGTGTAACCTTTAAATGCGCCTTACAGTTTTTTATTTATCTTGGCAACCTTAAAAATGGCGGGAACTGAAGGCGAAAACGAAGTTGCTCGAGAACTACAAAACCTAGCTTAGTAAATTTAATATGAATTGCTCACTATTTTACATACTTTTACTGTTCAATATAGAAATAAGCTACGATAAAGTATTAAGTTAATACATTTCTAGAGCCACACAGAGTCCTTGGGGAAAAGGGGAAACACACACACCCTCTTTTTCTACCCATCCTTTATCGGCTACTTCATTTCTCCGCTGTTCATACTGAAGTTACATTCACAAAAAATAATTAGCCCAATTTGAAGCCTCAAAATGTGTGATGTCAATGGTGACTCTTGCTCACCGCCTCTACACGCACGCAAGGCATCCAGTAGTATTTCTACACGTCTTAATTGACATACAGTAGTATTTATATAGGTCTCAATTGACATCCAGTATTTCTCTAGGTCTTAATCGGCATCCAGTAGAATTTCTATAGGTCTTAATCGACATCCAGTGGTATTTCTATAGGTCTTAATCGACATCCAGTGGTATTTCTATAGGTCTTAATCGACATCCAGTGGTATTTCTATAGGTCTTAATCGACATCCAGTAGTATTTCTATAGGTCTTAATCGACATCCAGTAGTATTTCAATAGGTCTTAACCGACATCCAGTATTTCAATACGTCTTAATCGGCATCCAGTGTTTCTATCGGCGAATCGCCCGAACGTGGTTAAAGAGATGATACTACAATGTTAGTGCACGTTAATTAATATAAAAAATGTCACACGTGCCTATAGAAAACTATGAAGTTCATACTAACAAAAAAACACTAAAATTTATTCTGAAAGTATTTTTTCAACATTTTTTTTTGGCATAAGAATTTTAGTTAGCCGAAACGAGATCGTGAAACTTGTCGTAGTGAACAAGGCGTTTGTTAGACGCTTGTCGTTTTACAGACATAGCTCCAAAATATTCAGCCGTTTTTCCTACAATACCTCTGCTACGCATATCATTCACCAGTCAGACGGAGCATTTATCTGTGATCCGGAATAGGAATATTTGTATTACAATTACACTCTGAGCAGTACACTTCATACAGGTTGACGACAGAGAGAGAGAGAGAGAGAGAGAGAGAGAGAGAGAGAGAGAGAGAGAGAGAGAGAACTGTTTTGCCAAAACATAGTTTGGAAATAATTTGTTTTGCGATGAACACCTTAATTTGTAAAGCCGCAGAATGTTTTACTTTTATTTTTTTATATTTATTTATGTGTACGAGAAGCGATGTAAATGTTTATCAGGGCCAGTATGTCCGTCAAATACGTTTAAGAAAAATCACTCTCGATTTACGCGTACTTATTTTTACGTGATTATGTTCGACATAATGTCGAAATCTTTTCCTTTAAAAAAAGTATACAATATACTATAGAGAAATGAACACACTTTACATGACAGATTCGTCGAGCCATAGAAAGAGGAAATCAGGGATGCCCTGACAAGAGATCAATTCCAGACTCTCACGAATACAACTTGCTTGGCCACTCGTAGGTGAGCTGATAAATGAACATCGCCTGAAATAAGAAGCAGACAGTGAATGATGTTTCAGTAATGCTTACGAAAAGGTCAGGGAATACGAAACATTGCTCATCTATCAGGAAGCGGAAGAGGTGATGAGAAATAGGAAGAGGTGATGAGAAATAGGAAGTTTCACATGCGTCCTGACAACTTGATTCACACAACTCCTGTTCACGAGACTTTTCAACGGTATGTAAGGTTATGGCGGTCGCCTGGATGAATGTATTACACGCTTCCAGGCCTGGAAGTACGGAAGTGGTAAGGGCGACACAGCATGGGCATCACGGTTTCCCCTAACCTCTAAGGCGCAAGTCACTGAACTGATGTGCGGTCTTCTCGTCAACTCCCCTCAGAGGTAACCCTGTTATTTTATACAACTCCCCTCAGAGGTAACCCTGTTATTTTTTACAACTCCCCTCAGAGGTAACCCTGTCATTTTCTACAACTCCCCTCAGAGGTAACCCTGTCATTTTCTACAACTCCCCTCAGAGGT
>PNEQ01120336.1:110065-128019 GCA_003012365.1 Medauroidea extradentata | reverse complement strand
AGACTTTTCGTACCACGATACATCATAGATCTTGTGGCAGGTCGAAGTAACGCTTAATACCCGGAGTTAAGCGTAGCATAAGCACCACCGTTTTCAGAGCTTCAGCACATAGAGTGCAGTATTCTCGCCCGTCTTCAGCCGTTCATTACTCATCCGCTCAAACTTTGAACGTAATTTGCGCCGGCCGTGGCAAGTTCTCTCACTGTACCGATTCAATTCCTGTACTTAGGTATGTAGTTAATATTTTGCTCTTGCGTGTATTTTTTTGAAAGCCTAAAAGAGAGCAGAAATCGTTATACTGTCGCCCGGGTTTGTTGGAAATTGTTTTACCTTTTTTCAGCTAAAAACCCTATGTTTTTAATTAGTTGTAACCGTATGATTTATTAAAATACTAGCTGCCTGTCCGAGGCTGTGTCCGCGCGGAATTTTTGAAAAAACTATGACGATAGCTTATCTTGTTAATGATATATTAAGGACTTGGCGAAAACACATTTTACGACTAGGTTTGAGACATCGCGGGTATCGGGAAATTAATTAAATTATTTTTTCACTCACTAAACGAGTGCCTACGCTGCAAGGGTAAGCGACCCTAAGTTTTTATACTTCAAAATAATATTAAATTAATTCTTCTGCCAGCTGACACTAGTATGTGCGTTATAATATCACAGCAGTTAACATTTGCCTAGCCTTTCAAAAGGATTCGAACCCAAATTCTCCTAATAGTGTTCCATACAACTTCGCCTGGATCGGTCGTCAGAATTCTTTAGAAATTAAATGTGTATATATATATATATATATATATATATATATATATATATATATATATATATATATACATATATTTAATATTATATATACAGGTCCGTGCCCAAAGAAGTATACATAACAATATAACGACTAAAGTAACAACTTTTAACTTGCTTCTCCCATACTTTTCGGGATTTCTGGAACATTTAACATCTTCCGACTCCCTAAATTGTCGAATTCTGAGAAAGTATGAAATATCTAAGCTTCATTCCTTTTCAAAAACCATCGCGATATCTCTACACGTTTATAAGATACAAGGGATTAACTGAAACCATGTTTTACTTATTTAATAACAATAGAGGTTGAATTTCGGAAAAAAAAATCCTGGAACCTCTTTTAAGGGATTTGCGTAAAGCTTCGTTCTGAAGCTTGATATCTCAGTGGGTTTAAGAGTTATCAGGGTCGATTTGAAAACATATTTTTACACCCTTAATTTAAACTTTAGAAATTTTGAAAAATTTGGTTACAATCATATTCGTAAACATAATTCTGAAGTAAATATGACCTCGATATTTTAACGGGTTTGGGCGCTGTCGAGGATTCATTGAAAACATTCTTCACTCCTATTCAAACTCTTAAAATTTCGAAAAAAAATCCCTTCTTATCGGGTGTCTATGACGTAAGAGGAAGCCACCTTATTAATTTCATGTCTTTCTTTAGGTCGAGTATTTTTTTTTGTGCGGTGATGAGTGAGTGAGTGATGTGGGGCACTGCATTACATATGTGTGTATGTAAATATATATATGTGTGTGATTTACATTCATAATATCATAATATATTAACGAAAATTCATTTCGCGTCGTATTATCGTCTCATAGTTTCACTGACAACAATTTTTACACACACACACACACACACACACACACACACACACACACATATATATATATATATATATATATATATATATATATATATATAACCTGTTATCAGTGAAACTAAGAGACAATTTTACGACGCGAAATGAATTTTCGTACATAAATTCACAGAGAGAAAAAGTGTTTGGGACTGTTAAACGTAAATATGTTCGTATATGGCAAAAAAAAAAAACACTGAACACGTTAACTAATATGGTAGCATAGCTGATGTTTCGTCAACAAAAGTGTTTAGTGTTGGTGAACACATATTTTATAAAAACAACGAAACCAATTATTTTGCAGTGTTTAATAAATTTTTCATCAGACAAAGAAATTATGTTGGCTAAAATGTGTATTTGTTACACTAAACTGTACAAAAACCTGTAACTTAGTGTTGTTGAATGATGCTAACATTTTCCTGTGTGCAATGGCGTTAAATATGACATAAATTTAACTGTAAATGAACGAAGTAATATTCTACACTAACGTAGCATATTGTAGAATTTTAAAAATATTAAATATAAGGTAAAATTTATATTAAGGCTCCCACCTGATGGTCGTACGTTTGTGTGAGGAACGTGACCAAAGGCGATGCTGGCTTTCTCATCTGCTGTGGTATCATCACTTCCGCAAGACACTGAAACGGCGTGCAGTGATATCATAGATCTCTCCAATTTCAGTGGAGATCTCAATTTTTTATTGGTAAAAAGTTCTAAGCAATGTCCACTGCACGTTTCCAGAGTAGTTTCATACGAATATCGAGAGTAGTTATTCAGATACCACAGGTTAAAAAAAAAAATTTTTTTTATCCACTTTGAGGGGTCCCGAAATATTTTTGCTAATTGTCGTGATTCTTTGAAAAACCTTTCCGGCGTCGTTCCAAGTGTATTTCTTTTCGTGCATTGGCACACTGGGCACATGTGGAATAGTTTCGTAAAAACGCATTTTACAAACACACTGTAATGCGTTTTAAGAGCCCGTGTCACTATTACGTTGAATTTTTCCTAATTCCTTCCTGATTAAAAATATGACAAGATTTAACTGAAAATATTTCAGTAGGGACGTAACTAATTACTTCACCATTCATTACTACATTTCATTCGAAAAATTAAAGCGTAACTATTAAATAATTAAGCTAATTTAAATTTTATGATAAACATTCTCTCTCACCAAATAATAAACAGTAGTTAACTCTCAGTACCAATTTCATCTAATAATACGCACCTAATAGTAAAGTGTAATGTTTCTATAAACAAACATTGTCGGTTATTCGTCACCTCATTCAGTTATTAAACAGGATCAAATATTATTAACAAAATTGGTGGCGTAGTCTCGTAAGTGCTTGTTAGGCGTGGTACTTAATTACTTTTTGACGGCGACGAAAGTTACATCTTAGCTGCAAAACTACAAGACAGAAAATCTGAACTTCAGGTTGTGTAGGTGTCCTCTGCGAGAAGTACAGCTAGGCACATTGTAGAGCAAGAGGGAGAGGGGAGGGTGAGAAACTTCCCCCTCCCTCCTCGCTGGAGCCGGCCAGAGAAACCTTTCTCTTTCTGGCCGGCGGCCTACTCGTATAAAGCGAGAATACTGCCGCCTCGCGCCCCATAGGACCAGTTCCCTCACCACCGAGATACGAGGAGCCTCAGCATGGCCAGAATCGCGTGCTTGCTGCTTCTAGGTGAGTCGACATAGAACATACGAGTGTGCAGAAGCGCAGTGCCACCACACATCAGCTATAGGCTGCCCACAGTAACGTGAGCACTTTTGAATATCGCCTTGTTCAGATAAATAAATCAGGACTTGTAGTTTATGGTGGCTGCAGGAGTTGACTTATTTTTGTAGATTGAAATATATTACACAGTGTGTATTACTCGTACCGATATATTTATATTAGTCCGTTTACGTCATTTTGGGTGTTACAGCGTGAGGACATTTTGAGCTTAGCAGTTTCTTCACAGTAAAACCAGTGGAATTTAAGAGGAGGATTACTATTGGCTTATTTCCAGGAAGGGGTTCGTTATTATTACTGCTGACATGTGGCCTTGAACAACACCGAACACATACTTGAATTATTATATTTGGAGTAATACGTTAAGTGGATAAAAGTAGTGAAAGCATACCACTTGGTTTACAAGTTTTTCAAAAGTGCTAAATTTACTGTGGGTAGCCTGTAAGGATACAGACGCGAAGTGACGTTGCAGTGTATCATCGACATAAACGTACTAGGGCGCTTATTGGCTGCATGGGGCTCTGTTAATTGGGCTAATAGTTTCATTTTTTAAAGGTGACGTTAAAACACGGAACATATCTGACTCACTGCCAACTTAACTGAGAAACACTGTTTCCTTTTTACCGCGAAGAGTTAATAAAGAATGTAGCTAGTAGTTATGTCACTTTGTGTTAATGTAGCGAACTAAGAGATGAATATACTACTGTCACACTTTCATTTAAAGGAAACCTATGCTGCTCCGAGACGATGTTTTCGTGTTCACGCAAACAATAAAGTGCAGTTACCTTATGAACAGAATATTGGACATTTTGCTCATGTAAATAATTTTAAGTAAATGTTATAATGTTAATAGGTGCGTGGTACTTAATAGTGATACAGTAATTTCCATTGGCCTTCGTCTCATTGCGAGTATGTTCTTTAAGATTTTAGACAATAACCTATTCATAAAATCAGCGAGATCAATCTTTGGAATTATGTTTTCACTAAAAACGAACCTAAATAGCTAGTTTACTTTTAAGGCCATATTTCATGCTTTTTCTACATCTTATTTAAAAGTGATTAAGAAAATTACTACCTCACGGTAGTTATACGAAACCAAACGATATCGGAGCATACATTGCATTGTGTGGAATAACTTATCCACACAAACCTTATTTTACGCTATCTGTTATCACACACAACAAAGCAAATTATTTTCAGGAATGTTTTGCAACTTGCTAGTGAGTACTGGCATTTTAAATGTTATCAGTTGTAGCCATTAACAAGCCAGTAACAAGATTGCAACAACAATATTTTTAGAGCAAAACATTTGAATTTATTTCATCAGTAGCTGAAACCCAAAACTTTTGGGGGGGAAATTTGTTTTAGCTAATTGAATAACACGCATGCTACTACAGTATTTTTGGAGAAAAATATTTGAATTAATTTAACCTGTTGTTGGAAATTTTAAAAACTGGAAAATGCTTGCTTTTGATACTTGATTAAATGAAAACGCAAGTTTTCACTCATTACTTTTTCGGAAATTACTTAAATACATTGTGTGTGTTAAAAGTTTGCAAGAAGTAAGATTTACTTAATCACGCACACTACTATCTGTGCTCCCGCTTTCAACAAATATCGATTTTCAAGACGCTGTATTGTGTAAACTGTCATCTATAGGTTTGCAGAAAAAGAGACCGTAACCAACGTGAAAAACAGACTGTAAACATAATACAAGAGAAAGTGAAGTGACGGCCTTTAAAAAACATCAAAAACGTATAATTGCGCTGATATGACGAACTGCATTTTTCAAGGGTTGGTATCAATTGTCACGCCAGTCAGGGTCACGGTTGCAGAGAATTACGTCCGGACACTGGCGTGAAAAGTTTATCCTCTTATTGACTGCCGAAATTCTTGTAGCCGATTAAACAATGGTGTAATAGGGACAAGGAATAATAAGGTTAACTTAGTCCTTGACTAAGCCGCTAGGAGCGGAAGTAATTATAAATATGTTAACCATTTTGATTTGAACAAAGTTATTTAATTAATATTTCTATAGTTAATAACTTTTGTACTCACACAGCTGGGTAGTTATAAGACTATAATTTTAATTAAATTATGTTATACGTATAATTTCATAGTTTTATGATGTTTGTAAGAAAGTGCGAACAACGTCAGCATGCAAACGTTACAAAAGTGGTAAATTTAAATTTCTAGCTATTATGTTTCAACCCTCAGACGCGTTGGTAGCGCTGGTGTGAATATTGCCACAATCTCCAAATATAATTTTGATGCATTTGATATAAGGTCGTGGTGAGGATGTATTGACGCCGACGTCACCGGGTTGAAGACCCTCTCGACTGGAAAGTAGAGCGACTCTTTAACTAGGCTCGCGCTTCGACGCCAGTGCGTGGTTCTTCCGCCGAGAGTGAAAATCTCCAGCTTGGCCTGAAGGGATGTTAGCGGGGGAGGAAGAGGTAGGGGAGGGGGGTTCCTAACTTCCTTCCTGTTGTATGCCGCCTGGAATATCCGTGGAATCGTTGGCATCCGGATTGGAAAGCGGCCTCGAGCGTCGCTTCGCTCGCCACGGCGGCCAGCAGCCAGAGTCCAAGCAGACGTCGCGCTTGTTTACCGGCGACTCTCGTCCAAGCGAAAGTTATCAAACTTCTCCACCGCGCATATCATCTGGCATTTCCTGCCGATAGTTGGCTCTTTGTTGGACTTCATAGATGTATGGATTCTCGTTGGAAATTTATTAGTGAATTAGCTGTGTGTCCGATGGGATTACCCATCTGATTTTTATAAGATGTTAAAAAATAGTTCTTGTATAACTTTGCTCTGTAGATGTGTTTTAACATAATTGTCTCTGAATCTCTTACATCACCGTAATTTTATATGCGTGTTTTGTACTTTTATTTTCAGGTCGAGCATCAACACTTAAACCAATTAAAACGTATTTCTTTTTCTACGAAATTACAAATTCCACGTTTTCCACTTTAAAAAATCACCCAATTTCCATAAAATGTTTTATCCACTATACTACCCCTTTAATGGATGAATTTCCATAACTTCTAACTTAATGCTCATACGTTATGTAAGGAACTCCTGTGCACCTGTTTGAGCTGTGCGTTGTCAGTCAGTCAGTCTGAAAGAGTTTTATTAAGTAGAATATGAAATAAGTGGAGTTAATCGCACAAGACGGAGCAATCGAGAGAGGTAGCCAGGCTTTCGACTTACATTTGCGAGGATCGATGTTTGGTTCCCAGTCCGAGTATCTTGATTTAGGTTTTTCCACAGTATTTTAAAATAGCTCCTGACGAATACTGGGAGCGTTCCTGATAACAGGTAAGGATCGAATCTCTTCCACTTTTCCCATATACATTTACAACGAATGTGAAGTTTTCGAGGTCGCTTAAAACAGTCAATAATTAAAGGTATTGCCTCACATTATGCCCGAATTATCTTACCTAATCCATTATACACTTATTCGCTGCGCATATTTGACATACACCTACGTTTAAAAACGTATTAAATAAAAACACTTTAATATGCATTTGAATTTGTGGTCATCAGATAAAGAAATAGAAATTCCTACTACTTAGATATCTGCGAACATTATTTTTCAAATTTCGTTAAAGGTTGACCTAAAATACGTCAATGACATTTCCAAAACTGTTATATGACGGAATATAACAAAATATTTCTTTGATACATCTTCAGATTAAATCAGAAATATTCAGTACTGTAATCCGAGAAAAACACTTAACCAATTGTATACCGTTTTACCCATTCTAAATTCGAATTATCGAAATCTTCGTTATTAGTGGACTATATATGGATGGCTTTGTTAGGATTTCTTGTATGAAGAGAGGCAAGCTATAATATATATTATGCATCACAATCGTAACAATACATATGACTTATTTTCAAGATAATATTGCTAACATTAATTTGAAAACGATATTTCACCAGTTAGTTAAATATATGCAGAATCAATTTGTTTACGCAAATAAATAGTAGAATTTTGTGAAATAAACATAATTGCCTACATTTTATAATAGTGTGCGTGTAAATAACGCGTACCTTCTTTGGCATTCCTTGAATAAATTTTTTTCAAAACAAAAATATGCCAAATTTGTTGTTAATGCTCTGTGAAACAGTAATGGCGAGACAACATTATTATAAAAGAACGGTCTGATAAAGGGATCGATAGGAATGTGGTAATAATACGTCAACCTGACACTACATTTTTATTTGCGTTGCAAAGTATAGTGTGCTGGGAAATTTGTATCAAAACAATATCGCTTCCATTATATTAAATTTGGATGGTTCTTAGAAAACACATAATTAGGAAGTAACACTTAATCATTCCAATTATAGAAAATAATGTAAAAATGTTTGACACACTGTATTGGGATGTACTTAAGCTCCCGAGCGAATAAAATTATTTGTATGTTTGCAGTAATGTAATTATTCACCACGCTACACAATCTAGCTTCGAAAATCGTCGTTTGTTACGACACTGGCATAAAAAATTACAGGCTCGGTTAAGAGATTAAAACTCTAGCTAGTCTTCAAAAATAAAGGAAAAGCATTCAACCGCATACGTTCCGATAATGATCACTTGATTTCAAACTAAACCATAATTTACTGCCTTCTCAGCAATTTGTGATTGCATAATCTCATTTTACGGAGTAAATATCAGTTTCTATCTAGCAAGAAAAAATATACTGAAATGTGTTCAGTGGCCACGTTAACATTTTCAGTAAGTTATTTTTACAGTTCCACATTACATAACCACAGCTTCTGAAAATTACTGTAAAGGAGCTTTGGTAAATGTGAGTTCGTGAAATCTCTTCCGACAGAGTTACAAAAAGAAAGAAAATGCAAGTGTAATGAAATATTCTACGGCTAATAAGGTGTGGTGTTTTATCAGGAATAAAATTTTGGAATTCAAATGTATCCTAAGTACATACATGCTGTCAAATCAGAAACTAAACAATATTAACAATTTAAGTTACAGTCATGGAAAAACCTTACTACGAAAAAAAAAATTACGCTGTAAAAATACTTTAGAAATCGACTGAGTTCCATGCGAATTTTTCTGCAATGAGATCGACTCAAGACTGAACACTGGTTTTTCTATTGCAATAATAAAAAAAACAGCGGATATTAACCGGTGAATTTAATGACTTGGTAAAATTTGCATAATTTGGATGGGGAGGGGGCGGGCAAAAACATATGGATAGTTGGCGTTAATATACGATTTATTATTTCGTGTGATAATCACTACTTGTCGTCTATCGTATCTTGATGTTAAAATCAACTTTGAGTGTGAATGTTTAACACAAAAAAATACTTTATAGTTTCAAACTTTTAAGGAAAAAAGATTTGGTTGTAGTTACAGGCATTATTTGAACAATTAAATTTCTGAAATTTTGAACTAATAATCGAAATTACTGTCGCTTAGCTCACGATAGAAACTTACAGCTCACAACTATCGCGATGCGTACAATAAATGTATTTTCCTAGCACCTCCTTTGACACAACTCTATGGAGTATGTAAAAGGAAAAGACGTTTACATCCATATCAATAAACTAACTTTACACGTGATTTTTTAATACTTAAAAACAACTTAGATGTATTGAAAAATACATAATATTTTAAGCAATTGCCTTTCCTACAAGTCAGTGTTTTTAACATTCAATTTTTGTGTATGGAATTCACATCTACTTGACACTAAACGATTATGCTGCAACGATTTCAACGTCCACTTTACAATATCGTGGCCCTGGAGTTACGTCATACTCTTTGCTGAGTCACTTGAAGAAAGCTGCGAACACAAAAGATCAAGGCCTAGTGCTACCAAGCAAGTTAGATAGTACAAACGCTACTAGGATTGTTCTGTCTGCAACAATAATATGTAACGTATTAACACGCTTGATTATAACCTTCCCCCAGAGTAAAAATATGTCATAAACGGAAAGCGTTAGGGGATCACAAACGTAAATATGCCTGTTTGATGGGCTAAAGGATCGATGTAATCAGATCGGATGTTAAATTTGAATAAAAGGAGGTCGAATTTTGGGCTAAAGCCCTCTCCAGAATGGAAAAAATTCAGAACCAAATATTTTCCATAAAGTGGATTGAATTGGGACACAGAGGACATAAATAATCAGCTTCTGTACTTAACGCATTTGACTTCAATTATGTCTAGTATCATAATGCTACTATTGGTAAGCGAATACTTTTTAACTTGCATTGATAAAACACAAATTTTAACAGTTATTTCACTGAAAGGTCTATTCTTATGTTGGTAATTTTTATTCCAATACTAAATTATAACACTGTAACATATACAAACTTAAATCAGTTAATTAGTAATTTACTATAAAATGCTGTATTGTTCAAGTACCTGATTTCCTGCTATCTATTTTAGTAAAATACCATTAAATATCCGAAGGTGTGAACTGCGTTTCAAATATGCTGATATTTCAAAACGATTTCTCTCATAACTGCCATCAGAAGAAGTCGAATAAATTAATAATATTATATTTCACGAAAAAAAGCAATACAGAAACACTTAATGTTACGTGAATTGCTATTTTTTAAGTGAATACAATAACACATGCATCGATGGAATTTATGGGAATGACGAACACATCTCCCCTCCCCCCTTAGAACACAAATTTTGACTACGCAACTATGCTTAGTGATGTATAAGAAGCAATGATGGACTCCATTTCATTTCCCTCTGAGCACGTGTTTTGAAAATTCCACGCTGTCGAGGTTACATTCGACAGTTAAAAAACATGTTAAACGTTAAAAATTTTACTTTTGTTGACATGATGACACCAGCTAGTACATGACTGCATATTATTTGAGAGTGTAAAGTGGCTGTGCACACCTAAACAGCGAAAGAAAGATATGAATTGTAGTGATGCACGACTCATTAAATAACTGCCTGTAGATAAAAGTAATCTAAGTTTAAAACAAAACTGTCAAAATTTATTTTTTACGTTTCACACATGCTGCCAATAAAACAGAGCAACCTTAAGACATTTTAAATTACCGAGGTAAAAGTTTAATGACATATTTGCTACACTGTCCTCCAACTCGTTGCATAACATTTCAGGAACAACCACTTCATTTCTGAACCTTCAGTTGAAATCCAACAGTGAAACAGCGCTTTTTATATACCGAAACATAATTTAAGGTTTCAGAGAATATCGCGTTCAAGAGCAAATCAATGCCAATTCTATTCTAACATAATTGTAAAATTGTAATTACTTGCGATTCAGAATTGCAATTAGACGGAGTTTATCAGAAAGTAGACAGTACACAAATTAATTTTGAAATACGTTTTCATCAGGTAGTAGGAGAAGTATAAAAACAAATATATTTTAAGAATTATAATAGCCCAGAAAAAGGGTTTATGCAATGTTTGGGTACTTACAGTTAACTTTAACCTTGTATTTAAGTTCCAGTGATTTGTGGGTTAGCTCCTTCCTGCATAACTCCGTCCGAGTAACGAATTTTCATTCTGACAAGGCAAGGATCAGGCAGTTAATAGGAAACAAGCAGTCAGCTATTCTGTATTCCAGAGTGGTTTTATTTTTATGTTTGCGATCTTGTCATTTTTTTACTTGTTGTCCTTCACAAGATTTATTTCCTGACACTTCAAAGTCCGCTTCTTATAAAGTTGGTAAACTTAGATGGAACCCTTTGGCTTGCCACATGGTTCTTTATATTGTCGCTGTCCTCTCTATCTTGTTTTACTCTCCACCATCCGGTATCAATTACCAGCACTTTTCCCTTCGTTTTATTTATTCCCGGACACCTGTCTCCCACTTTCACTTATGTCTGTTGTACAAGGTACTTGTCCGCATCTACAACTGAAATGTGGGAGAACGAAAGTTAAGCTTGAACACAGCTTGGCAGTGTGATTGTTCTTCGACCTCAAGCCGAACAGATTTGGTCAGGAAAATTATGATATTTGACAATTCTGTTGAAATACACTGCAACTAACTTCAGAAACAACGCTGAGAGAAATTGAATTCACTGCAAGGCTGGTGGGAATGACTTGTAAAATTCATTCTTGTATAGTTGGTTCGTGATTAAGTGGGCAGTTCTGAAACACTAGTTACTGTTTTACTTTCACATCACTTGTAATTTCCTAACACGTTTTAATGTAAGAGAAGCAACCTAACAATACGATTTGTGACTAGTCATGGGAAAAGTGACCTTAACTTCCATATGGGCGATCTAAATCTAAATGAACTGGTTTTTGTGATATTCAAATAACTCAAAAGAATGATCGTCTGGTGATAACTTGAATTTAATTCTTAAAATATTTTAGTTCTGAGAAAACAGGGCTATTTTCGGCTCTCCTGAAAATTTTACATCTGGAAGATGATGTTTCTTTTCCCATGACTGGTCACGAATACTGTACCATAGCCAAAAGTTAACTTCTAAGGCCACAAAAATATAATTGTTTATTAATTATTCTAGACAAGATGGTCTTCAAAAATGCTCACTTTATTTCAAAAGATATACAGAAAGACTATATTACTTTTTAAGAAGAAAACTTTGTAAGATACACCATCGATAGAGATTGTGATTTATCGCGGGAAAAGTATACTCTTTTTTAGGCTTCAACGCAATGTATTAATTTCCAACTTTTTTCTTTCCTTACTGGTGGGTTTCTTTCTTTGGCTGGGCCAGTGTTAATTATGGTGTGCTACGACTGATCTTCTGTGATCATCTGTAAACAGCTACACCGTGTTATATGACCGCCGTACAATCGTAGAAGGTGCAAGCCGCAGTACTGATATGGAGAATACGCTGGAAGAAAAGATTCTCGTGATTTGCCACCGGCTGTAACCACAGAGCATAAGGAAAACATAATCTGAACCAGTACTGTAGACATAACATGTATATAATATGTAGTTTGATATATCACGACTATCGTCAATATTTTAGAAATTACATATAATATACAGAAAAGATTCATGAAAATGGTTTTAATAACTCGTACAATGTAACGGTACTATAGTAAAAAAATTGCTAAGCATAGTACCCCGAAACAAATCTTATAACAGGCAACCAGAAATATCTGCTGTTATAACAGTGGGACCGAAACACTGAAAAAAAATTAAATGTTATTCTAGTATTATTAACGAAACATTCGCTTCGTTCTGAGTCGAGTTTAAATTTTGTTCGAAATAATTTGGAGCTAAAAAACTAAAACTGACTTTAAGTAATGGCAATCGCAAAAGGAAATTACAAATAAATAAATCCGTTTAAAAACACATTTAATGTGCTCAGATAATTTTAGTTTCGGTGATCGTTATAAAGTCCTATATACCGGAGTTTGACAATTATTAAATTTTGGTCTAGTATGTTCGCCAAATGGACATCTATAAATGTGAAAACTAGCAAAGCTCTTTATTTAATACATTACACTGCTAATCAGATTAAAATTACGCGGGAACTGTGTAGGTATTATCTTTGAAAGATTTTTGCAATGGGGATGTATGACAAGATTAGTATTCATGGATATACGCCATTGCTTGCGAATGTTGCCAAGTCGCAGATAAACCCACAAAAACATAAAAATACAAATAAAATAAAAAATGCAACAAAATTACGAAAAAATTAAATAAATAAGACCAGATATGGTCTTTGTCAACTCACACATAAATAATTCCAGAATATTAATACAAAGATAATAGAGACTAACAAAAACAAAAAAACAGAAAGAAAAAAGTATATGAACAGGACAACGATGATGGACAGAAAACTACGAGGACAACACAAATGAACACAGCGACAGAAAATATTATATGCGAGACAGCACAACGAGAACAACGCAGACGAAGATGTCAGGTTCTCTTCGTCGAAGTGTATTATTTTCTGTATTAGGATATCTGTGCATATTTCAACATCGTGAAGACGACAAATTCCATAGCACTTACGTAATACTATCACAATTCTACATCGTTACGTTTGGTAGTGCTACAATGACTGAACAGTGCTTCTACTTTTTCCCATAGAAATAATGTAGAGATGAATAAGTTCAAAGGAGGTTGGTGACTACGAGAATAGGCACAATTTTTACTGCTGGGAGATCCATGATAGGTGTGACGTAACACCATAACGCTGTAACTTTATAGTAACGTCTAAGCCTAAATCAAAGAAAAAAAACATTCTTCAGAAGTGCTGACAAGGCATTCACTGATTGATTATGATACAACGCATAGCTTCGTATTGTTTCTGCTACTGAATCATACGCGCTATCTTGTCACAAAGACGAGAACTTGACACGTCGTTGGTCGGAAGATCTACCATTGCTAATTTCTGAACAGGGGTTACTTTACAAACATGGTTACCACACAACGCTCACAAATTATATATATTTGTAATGCGAATTATTTAAAACCGTTTTAAGTCTTCCTGAGGCATCCATAAGACCCAAAACCGTGACGTGCATTAAGCGCATCAGTTACTTAAGTTTGACCACAAATCACCATATAAATGAAATAATATTATCTTTGTTTCTGATTTGTGTCCATCTGGATCAGATAGGACACAAACCTAACTACTTTCACTGTTCAAATAACGCCAATAAAATTATTTCGTAAACTTATCTTGTAGGGAGGAGAAAGGAATATATTTAATGTTTGTCTTACGTCTATATCGTGAACCAAATTAACTATAATATTATATTAATGTTACGTTTCAGACAATGATCTCACATTTATACTGAACTTACAATATTATTTTAAGAAAAAAAACATAAAAAAACATAAATTAAAAAAATGTCTCTCAGTTTAGTTGAAAAAAAAGGTTTTAACTATCCTATACAAATATTTTTAAGACGTAAGGGTATGATTTTAGCTATTTATTTTTTTAAGAAAATTTTTCTTGTTTCGCTGGCTAGCCAAAACAACATTTTTGTATGTAAATGTAGCCTTCCCCACATAACGAAATCTACTTCCAAGGAAAGTGGAAAACGGATTTACGATACATGTTCTCCAAGGCTCAAAAATCTTAATGTATCGCACAAGCAGTGGAAATGAGTGATCATGATCTTTAAATGCCAATCAACCATGTCACATTAACCACTCTATCGTTGCCTAATGTATAATAAATAGTCTTAAATTAAAATTTTAGCATCCGTTAAATCAATTCATTATGTAAATATACGTTTCCTACCTAAAAAAAATCTTACTGTACATATTGAGCTGTAATTTGCTGATATGATTAAGATCGCCGCCTACCGCTCACTTTGGATGCGATTCAGTGTGTTTGAAAATACGTTTTGTTTTTAAACGAAACTGTTTTACATGTGCCCACTGTGTCAGAGTACGACAGTAAAACAATTTTAGGACAATGAGGGAATGTCATTGATAAAACACCATTCTTATTATAAAAAAATCGTAAACCATCCAACATAGCTAAAAACAGCAAATAAGTCTTCTGTACTTCCGGAAGTACGTGAAACTGTGAAAATAGCACTTAACTTTGCTACAGATTTCGCTCTTATAGCTCGGTCACATATGAGCTTCTAACGCGCCATTGTGTGCTCTCGTATATAGGCAGCAAGCCTTTCTGTATTAGCGGGTCGGTCCCCGGATTTTCTCATCTGGTAATCGTGCCGAACGACGCCTCTGGACGCCGGGTTTTCTCAGTGATCTCCCATTTTCCCCGCCCCTTCACTCCGGCGGTGCTATATACTCACATAATGTCATCTCTCGCCATTGCTAACTTCACTTCTGTATTCGTCGGGGTCAGATATATTGTTGCGGATGTTGGTCGTCTGCAGACTGGCAAGTATCGTCCACAGATACACCTTCTTCCCCACCCTCCGCCCACGGCGTGAGGAAATGAGGGCACAGCCCCCCCCCCCCCGGTTCTTCTCTCACCCGTCAGGCGTGACGAATGATCGTATTTCCCATGAAAGCCCTTCTCTGAGAGGTACTTATCGACTATTACATAAACGCCTTCCTGAGTCTGGCGTCGGCTCTGTCACGTCACGACGAGCACCTCGTGTCAGTGTGGCGTCGTTGGTCGAGAACTCCAGCATTTTGTTTTACAGGACTGTTTACGACAGGGGTGGGTTAAGTGGGGAAAAGACCATCGGACTGAATCCCCCCAAAATCGTGTTCAACATTACGTAGCTAAAGTATGTCCAGTCGCGTCGAGGAAACTGGAGTTTATTTCTATGATGAACCAAGTACATTTAATGTAACCTACTTGTATGTATATTATTTTTAATGTTCTGTAACAGTAAACAACAACACTTTTGAGATGGTTGAAAATTTTTACAATCTATGAAAACACGTAAGCTCTCCCCAAAATATGTTTCCAAATCCGCCACTTGTTTACGGTAGAATAATTGGTGGCTCGTGGGTTGTTGCAAGGTTGGGCTGCAGCTATCGAGACCTGTACAGGGTTGTGTGCTAGTTGATTCTAAAGACACTGAAACTCTGGTCTGCACGTGTTGCTTGTCCTTGAGTGGGCACGAAAGATTAAATAACCACAAGATCTTTCATGGTAATTAGATGAACCACGAGTTTCTGACAAAAAAAAAGCAACATTTTGTTTCAATATCTTACGTGCACACATGTAAGGTAAGTGGGCCTGAAGTCTGAAGTCTAGTTGATAGCAATGTCATTCATTAGGGACGGTGACACACAACTTGGTTCAATAACAGGAACTGGGAGAGGAGACGGCTATGGCCTTTGTTAAGGTACCATACCATAATTTGCCTGGAGCCATTTCGGGAAACCATCGAAAACCGCAATCAGGATGGCCGGAGCTGTGGATAGAACCCAGGTCCTCCCGAATGGTGGTCCAACGTGTTACTGTTGTCCACCTCGCTCTGTGCACACATCGCACCTCTAGATCAATAGGGACACAACTAAAAAAAATATGGTTCCGAGATAATGGCATTTGAAGTTTTAGTGGAAAAACCAATTTGGGTGTCAATAACATTTCACTGTAACCATAATGCCACTTTTCATAATGTATATACATAATATAGAGTTGTCAGTACTATTATATTTTAATAATTATATTAGCTACAGCACACAAATATGAAAAAAACATAACAATGATAAAGAATCAACTGAAATAATAAAAACAATCCTTTACGCTTAATAAGTGTTGGTATAACCATAAGAAAGACCACTGATAGATGCATTACAACAGAGGCAACTCAAAATGTCCACTTTCTGAGTTGTGCCCCTATTGATCTAGAGGTGCGACATGTTGCTATTCTTTGTGGTCAGTGATGATTAGATGTTTTTAACTCTCAGCGTCTAGGGTTCTGCTGGCAAATCACAGACGTATGATATCGTATTTATAGAGATGATGGTATATCGCGAAAATGTTTCGTGCCAACATATCCTTGAAAACACTGTGGTTTCCCGCAACATGAATGCTAGGATGACATTCGTCTGCCACAACGTAGCTGTCTGCAAACCAATAGCAGGCATTACATATTGCAGCAGCGGGATTCTTATGGGCTTAGTCAAATAGGGTAACAGTTTCACGTACAGGGTAAAGCCAGTAATCTTTCGATAGACCGAACGTACGTTGAAACCCAGCAAACAGTCAAGTTTTCCCGCGATAAACCAGCATCTCTACGTATTTACCTTATTATTTCTGGTACAGTCAAATGGGAGACGTTTCAGAACAAAGACACGCTGCCAACAGCCGTGAAGCAGAGCTGCCGATGTGCAGGTAAGACACTGAAACAAAGTGATGAAAAATTAATTTCGCGACAAAATCGTGGCTCTGCCAATAATAAAAAAAAAAAAATGTAGGCCCATATCACCGTGTTAGCGAGCAGCTAACGAACAGCTACTGTCTGTTAGAGTACATATATATTCTCGGAGGGTAGCCTACAGGTTTGTGAATCCGCGAATTTTTCCCGTCTCTAATTGCTAGAGCACACATCTGAGAACTTAAAGAGGCCGTGCCAGTTATTCAGGCGCATGTATACAAACCGCATTAACTCCATATAAATCAAGACTAATATTACGTTGACTACAGCAATAAGAGTACTACACATATCAACGTTATCTTTGCGCTTTATCAAAGACACAGTCTTTCTTATTTTCGTTGCGTTCTGCAAAATCAAGGACAACAAACGGTTACATCATCAACGTGATAAAAAAAAGTTGTGCAAAATTTGTAGCAATCATTCTTTATACTTGACTTGGCAGAGAAAATAAGAACGAGCGTGTCTTTGATAAAGTGCTAAGATAACGTCTATACGTGTAATACACTTATTGCTGTAGCCAACTTAAAATTAGCCTTGATTTATATTGTATTCATGCGTGTTGCATACATGCGCCTGAATCACTGACACTGCCTCTTAAGGTTGTTCAAGTGGGGAAAAAACATAATTTTATATTTGTATGAAATAGTGTTAGTTTTGTACACATTACTTGAGAGTACACATACTTCTAACGGAAAAAAATTAGGTCATCTAGTTTTCCCGTAATGTCACTTCAAAGTCAAAATTTGCATATTTTTACTTCATACAAAACTTGAAAACCAGTTAACATAA